>JASDQU010229073.1:0-17197 GCA_032191745.1 Picea mariana | reverse complement strand
GTCCCAACTTGTCCCTGAAGTGTATAAACTTAGCTCTAGACAAAGGCTTCATCACAATATCAATTGTCTGCTCGATAGAGATATATTGGAACATTATCTCTCCATTATGGACTTTATCATGGTGGTAGTAGTATTTGATCTCTATGTTCCTTGACCCATCATGAAAGGCATGGTTCTTTGAAAACTTTACACAAATTTTATTATCACGAAATATCACGGTCGATTACAACACCTGACCAAATAGTTCATAAACCAGCTTACAAAGCCATACTGCTTATGTACATGCATCACAAGATGCAATATACTCTGCCTCTACAATACTGAGTGCGACATAATTTTTCTTCTTGCTAGTCCAATATATCATAGCAGAGCCCAAACTGAAGCATACTCCTAAAGTACTCTTTCTCTCATATGCACTCCTTTCCCAATAAGAATCTATATATTCTTGTAGTTGTACATCACTATTTGAGACATATCTCAAACCATAATTCATTTTCCCACGTAAGTATATTAAGATATGTTTTGCGGCTATTCAATGCTCATGTCTTAGTTCCACCTAGAACTAGCTCAACGTGCTCACATGAAATCAAATTTTCGGCCTGGTATTAACCAAATACATCAATGAGCCAATCAATTATCGGAGTGTGGAGGGGTCTACCAGATCAAAATCAAAGTCTCTCAACTTCTTCAGATTTTTCACCATGGGATTTTCCATGGATTTGCAATCCATCATCCTAAACTTCTGAAGGATCTTCATAACATACTTCCCTTGACCTAGGAAGATTTCACCAGGATTCTTCCATACTTCTAATCCAAAATAGTAATGCATTAAGCCAAGATACTTCATCTATAACTCAGAGGCCAACTCCCTCTTTCTAAGATAACCCTCTATGGAATGAATTCTATATATATCATTTCAAGGACCACATATCCAGATGTGAATATCCAAATACCTCCCTTGCAAATGAGACTATATTCCATTGTAGGAACCTCTATGCACTCAGTTTCCTTGCATACTTATTTCCAAGACATCACCTTTATTGTTTTTTCTTTCCCACCTTAGCCTCTTTCTTACTAGATAAATCCTTGAACCTATTGGGTAGATCCATTGGAAACGATCTCTACATTGGGATCTAGTCCACGAATTTCAAACCTCTAACCTGGTAGATTCACTAATTTTGGGACTACAAATTTTTCAAACACAGTCGTCGATATTGTTGTTCTCCTGGGAATGGTAATTGGCCTTTCCTTTTTGTTATTGTTGGGGCACACTCTCATTTCACCCATGATAATTTATCTATTGACCTCCACTCATTGCAATAACTCTCACCCACTCCTCAATTCTTGGAGACAGAATGGGCCGCTTAACACCCATTATAGGGTCTGTTAGGAGGAGAAGAAGAAACTCTAGTCCACGAGATCCGAGTCCTTCTTCTCCATTTTCTCAGACACTGGATTTCATACACCTCAAAGTAGCTAACAAATAACCCCAACAATCACAACAATGGGCCAAGGTTCGATTCCCCCAACATCTGGGCAAGTGCTAAATGATGTGAGCTAACAACTCGGTTTTCCAATGCATGGACAACAAATTCTCTATGATGGATATAGAAGTGACCAATACCTTGACCTATAATTGAGAAATGATATCATGACCTCCAAGATATGTGCCCCTCCCTTGAACCAAATGAATTCATGTTCTCTAGTAGCTTCTACAACACCATCGTGGTATTCGCTTCAGGCATCCTTGATAATAGGGTCATCACTTTTCGGGTTTTAACACCAGGGTTCACCAATGCCCTCTCCAGTGCCGAGGACGAGATCTTATCTTAACCAAAAATATTGAGCACAAATTCCATTGTGAGGAGTCCATTTTATTCTCTGGAAACAAATATGACAAAGGTCTGGAATCGAGCTCCTCCATATCTGTATTGGGAGATATAACAAACAAACCCTTTTCACACCCGAGTCTACAACTTTTGTCCAATGGAGTATCAACAAACAAGATACTGACACTTATTTTCAATGAGAGATTTACTCTCTTATGCATCTATCTAAGCACACTACTCTCTCTACATATGTCCTTGGCCTCTCCCGTGAGGGAGTCACACCCAGGGTGTCTCTGATACCATGTTGATTTTTATATAAAATGATATACAATTGATGTGATATTAAAATGATGATTTTTTCATATATATAGAACATATAGTGACCATCCATGAAAGGATGTGTCCCATAGATAATAAATAACTACTTTATTTATTATATATATTTATACTAAACTGGCCTCCATATAAACACAACTTTTCACTTTTTACTTTTCACATTATGAAGATTGACCAAAATTACAAAATTAAACACTCCCTCTTAACTACGAAGGTATTCGTAATCATCTGTAAGATAAAAAACAACCTGCCATATAATTTGGAAGAATGTCTTCCCGTTGTTGTCCAAACACCAACACCTAGGGCATATGAATTGTGGTCATAGGATGATGCAAACATGCAAAGTGAGGTGAAAACCTATCCTATATGTCAGTGGCGATATATACCCGTTGAAGGCACAAAAGGGCTAAGGAACACTGAAAATCCATCATAACATGGAAAAACCGCTTCAAACCAAGTCTTAAACTACAAAGTTAATCCATATGTTTTAAAAAATAAGAAATACAGGGCGAAAACTATATAAAGTGGGTAATTTTTTTTTATAAATAGTAAAAACAATGAGTTTTACTATGTCATTTTTGGAGAAAGCGATTATTCATTCCCTGCTCTTCCATTTCAATAGTTTAAATGTTTTATTTGGTGTATGTTTTTTAAGATTTTGAGGCCACAAGATGGGAATCTTGGTGTACGATGGCTACAGTTTATCCATCTGCATACATGACTTGATGTACGTGGGAAAAGTGAAACTTTCCCGCATAAATCAATCCCTATATGCGTCTGCTTAAATTGTTTCTCGCGTACAAGTTCATGCATGGGTTTTGTTTTAATAAAAAATGACTCAAAATTATGAATTTCCTTTGCAGGATGCTAATTGAATGGAGAGAGAGGGAACACGAGGATGTTAATGCGGCAGTGGAAGGTGATTTGAGGGCCCAACAAGAATTACAAAGATGCGAGATTTATAAATTTTGGGATATAAAAGGAATGAAGGCACAATCAAAATTTCTTCAGACTTTGATAAATTACCGGGATCCGGAGGTTGAGGCCTCCAATATTGATGGGAAACAATTGAGAATTGAGAAGGATGAAATCTATTTCATCATAGGTTTTTCTTGTAGAGGTGATATGTTAAACCTCAAGGTCTGAGGGGTTGGGGGTGGGATGACCATAGAGGAGTACATATCCACCTACTATGTCGAAGATACATAGAAAGTAGGGAGACAACTCCCTATTAAGACGATTGAGCGCTTGATTTTGAATATTATCATTATTGTTGTCACATAGATATATGGATCGTCATCGTTACATCAACCATCGAGGCCACTTATGTTTTATGTTGTGGAGTGTTTGAGACCCACAGTTTATGATTGGAGCACTTCGTTATTGGTCAACATGAAGAGACAACTTACCGATTGAAAACTTCGAAGGATGAGAAACTTTGGTTTTTCATATATTTTATGTAGCACTTTCTTTGAGAGGGTTTCAACACTTAGTCCCAGAGTAGAATTTCCTCCACATATTCTACATGATCCAACCATGACCAACTAGACCGAAGTGATGAGGTAGTTTGGAGGTGGTAGGGTGCCAACCCCCTATAATGATGAGTTTTTTCACTAGTGGTGATAATATATCATTGCCATCAAAGACTGTCCATGTGAGGGGATTGAATACCAAGGGGATTGTGACATCCCATTACCACCAAGATCCTCCCTTGGGGATATTGGTATGAAATTTAGTTTTTGCATATTTCATTTTTTCGTGTTTTTTGACTTGATAAATGGAAAAAAAAACAAATTTTTTTTTGGTATGGCATCATATATTAATGTTTGAAACCCTTATACAGTTGTAGGTCCACGATGACCAGATGTATACCCACAACATCGGTGTAGGGGCCAAGGGAAGGAGATGGTTGGAGGATATTCATAGTGATTTCTTCATAACATGTAGGGAACCTAGTATGTCTCACGCACAGGATACCTATGATCCAGGTCGAGGACTTTCCTAAGGCTATGCAGAGGCAAGTTGTAGGTGTACTCCGTGCATAGGTGAGACTCTTTCAACATCTCGTGAATGCTATAATATGCTACCATGATACACAACCAGGACCTTAGGATTAGATTCCATGGTCATTTGATGTGCCGAAAACACACACACACACACACACACACACACACATATAAATATTGAGGGTTAAAAGCCCAATTTTGTACTATGATACCATATTTTTTGAACTTGATGAATGAAATAAAAAAATATTTGGTCTTCGACTTTAACTATATATTTTAAAATGGATGAATGTATGAATGTATGTTTTCTTTACTTAGTTATGTGACAAATTCCAATCTAAAATATAATTAGTGTATGCATTAGATACTTGATTAGAACTTCTAGGGATATGATTATAAGTAATGAAGTCAAAATATTGTTCCAAAATTTGTACCTGAAGGAATCGTCGGAGTAGAGTAGGATAGCTAACCCAATACATGTCATTCAATTGAGACACAACCAACTGGGAGTCCAGGTCAACCTCTAAAGATCGAAAACCATGCGAAATGGCGTCATGTAATATCTCAATAACAACGCTATACTCAACCACATTGTTCGTCGATGGCCCTAGACAAATGCCTCCTGAAGACACCAGTTGTCCCTCGGGAGAATAGTTTACCCAAGCAGTGGAAGCTATGTTATGAGTATGCCAACTAACATCATTCGCAAATCCTAAGAACACCAATGATTTGGTTGACATCTGCCAACAAAGGGGGAACTCAATAAGAAAATCAGTGACACAAAAGAATAAAAATAAAAATATATACATTACAGTACAATAATATAAAAAGGTCATACTCGAGTTGGAGGGCTCAAGCATAATACTTTTTGAGATAGAGCCCATTTCTGGGCTCTGTCATCAAGTTCCCTTCATAATCCTCTAACTCATAGTCTCTTTTTTCAAGGACACATCTCACGATATAAGGACTGTGCAACATGTGATTCAATTTTCCTTCCCCCAATGGTTCTTTAGCTTGGTCGTAGAGAAGGCCCAAGTCACCCTCAATGTATTGTTAGGGATGGATAGATGTATCATACTAGACCTTAACAGATCACTTGTTTTTCTCTATGGCTATGGAAGCATCTCGATGTTTCTCATCGAGTTGCTCCAAGTGTACAAGGCATTCTTCTAGATCAGTCGTGTTAGATAGGTGCTCAATTGCTAACTTAAGAGAAGGAATATCACATTCAATGGGGAGAACATACTCCACTATGTGAACCAATTAGAACGGTGAAAACCCAATGTAAGTCTTTACTGTGGTTTAGTATGCCCAGAGAGTAGGGTAAAACATCACGTGCCAGTTATATTTACTTTTCCTAACAGTTTTTTGAAAAATGGGCTTTAGAGATTTATTCTTGGCCTCCACTTGGATATTTTCTTGGGGATAATATGGCGATGAATTATCTTTCTTGAACCTCAGTTTTGATGCCAAATTTTTCATCATCTTGTTATGAAAGTGAATTCCATGGTTAATGACAATCTCCTTTAGAATTCCAAACTGGGCTATGATTTGATTGAATACGAGGTGTGTTGCAGTCTCACCATCAGATTTAATTTTAGGCATGGCCTCAGCCCACTTGGTAAAATAGTCCATGACCACGATAATGTGATGGTTCCCACTAGCCGAGGTCGGGTTGCAATCCATAAAATCCACCTCCCACTTGGTAAAAGGACCAACGATAATGACTAGGTGAAGAGGAGCAAGGTGCAAGTGCATCTTACGAGTGAATGTCTGGAAAGGGTGACACTTTTTGACCACTTCTACGAAATATTTAAAAATCGAAGGCCAAAAATAACCAACTTGCAACATTTTTTGGGTTGTCTCAAGCCCAGATAAATGACCACCACACACCCCACTGTGGAAGTCATTGAGTACAGCTTCAACTTCTTCATGAGTCAAACAATGAAGCAGAATAGAATCCACTCCTTGACGATTCAAAGTGTCACCAATAAGGAGGTCTATGAAACCAAATATTTTGGGTTTGATCCTCAGTGGATTCACCAATTCTGTTACGAAGAATAAATCTCTATGGTTTGGGGTAGGACCACAATAGAAGGAACGACACCAAGAAATCAGCTCAAATATCTAGTATGCTAGATAAATGGAAATTCCAACAAAAGAAAGGCTAGAATCCTACCTCTTTCGGATTTTCGTAGGAGACCACTGTTGAGCTCACAATCAAATTCATGATACCTACAACTTGTCCTCAACATCTAAGATACAAAAGAATATGGAAATTGTATGAAATATTAACATATAAACTAGCATAATCCATTAACATGTATAGCAAATTTACCCATGTCAAATAATATAAAAAATTGCAACATATTATTGGACGAGAAAAGAGTATTTCTATTAATATAATCAGTAGGAGTATATAGGTGACAAGATATTGTATCATCAACTCGTTGAAACCGAGAAACTAAGTCCCTCCACCTAGGCCTTCAACACTTCAGTCCTCTACAAGGAAATATCACAAGTTCGAGGAGTAATTGGGTTCCTCCTTCACAAGATAGGGAGAGCTTGGGGGATGAACATAAGGAGGGTTCATGCTTAAGGGACTAAGGGATGCAAACTCAAGGATGTAACATGAGGCAAAAATTCTCTAGGGTGTACTTTCTCTCAACTTTTTCTCTCCCTTCAAGGCTTATATATGGCTCAATTTATATCCTCTAAAGGGTGTTGAAGGGTCAAATCAGAGCGTTTCTAGTATATGAAGGGACAAGGATCATGGATCACATGACTTGGCATGGAAAATACAAAATATTTTTAATTTTGATCACAAAACTTGATGTACATGGGATGTAATGGAGAAACATATGTATACACAAGTTGTATAAATGTATCCCATGTATATGTACATTATTTTGAATATTTGACCTTTGATTGAGAAAAATGGGGAAACCGAGTCTGCAAAGGGAAAGGGTAGGCCACCAAAGCATGATGCATAGGGTGTGGGAAAAATTTCTATAACAAGGGACAACAACAAAGATACCCATGGATAATTAAGGAGAAATTACAACTCATTTTCCCCTTTGTTTAGCTATAACATCACATTTTATAACTTTAATAATTATGGGCATATAGTGAAATTTTACAGAAGTGATTTCAAAAAAAACAAGAAAGAGGAAGACACAAAAATTAGGGAAAGAAATAAGGAACAAGGGGAACAAAATAAAGAAACATTCTTGTTCATATAAGTTGCACTAAATGCACAAATTAATGAGGATAAGTGGTACATTGACAATGGGTTTTGTACTCACATGACATGAGATAGAACAAAATTTATTACCTTAAAGAAGAATTAAGGCAGTGTTAACTTTGGAGACAATGGTAGTTCAAAGATAGTTAAAAAAGGAACTCTCAGTCTTGACAATGGAAGGGCCAAGGTAGAAGAGGTTATGTGTGTTAAATACTTGAAGAAAAATATTCTTAGTGCAAGCCAGATGTGTGACCAATGACACACTCTTAGTTTTGACTCTCAAGAATTTAAGATCGAAAAGGAAAATTCAGGAAAGTTGGTTGCAAAAGAAATAAGAACCCCAAACAATGTGTGTATTCTTGCTGAGATTAATGGAGATTTTGTTTTTCATGGGGTAGACATATGAAATTTGTCCATGACATAAAATAACGGGCCATATGAACTTTGACAACCTAGTAAAAATAAGAACCAAACAAGTAGTAATATATATGCCAAAGATCACAAAACCCTAAAAATACTATTTGTAAGTAGTGTGAGCATGGAAAACTATCAAAGGTGAGATTCAAGACTAAGGAATATACGACGTCCAAACCATTGGAGATTGCGCATACATACCTCTGTGAACCAATAAGAACAAAAATTATGCAAGGAGAGAATTATTTTATGCTATTCATTGATGATTGCAAGAATGACTTGGGTTTCCTTTATGAAAAATAAATATGATTCATTTGAAAAGTTTAAAGCATGCAAAGATTTAGTTGAGAATGAGATTGATCTAAAAATAAAATGTTTAGGATCAGATAATGGAGATGAGTTCACATCCAATGAATTTGAATAATTATGTGAAATTCATGGAATAAAAAGACAATATGCAATCACAAGAAATCCTCAACAAAATGGAGTAGTTGAAAGGAAAAATAGACATGTACAAGAGATCGTCAAGATGATGTTGAATGAAGAAAAAATATTAGATAGATTTTGGAGAGAAGTAGTTTACATTGTTGTCTACATTCTAAACAAAGGGAAATTTAGAGTCAACAATGATAAGACACCCTATGAATAATGGAAAGGTCGAACAACATCTGTCAAACACTTCAAAATATTTGGAAGAAAGTGTTACATCAAATGCGATGATGAGGATGTAAGCAAGTTTGACTCAAGAGAAGATGAAGGAATTTTTCATGGTTATTCATCAAGAAGAAAAACATAGATATGTTATAACAAAATATTGCAGAAGATTGTTGAAAGCATAAATGCCAGAATAGATGAAGAAAGACCACAAAAGAGCCAGCTGGAAGAAGAAGAAACAATTTACAATGAAGAAGAAGAAGGATATGAAGAAAATGAGCAAGAAAATGAAGAAGAACAAGAACAAGAACAAGAATATGAAGAAAAAGAACAAGAAAATGAAGAAGAATAAGAAAAGGAAGAGATGGAATTCCAAGATACACAAACACCATCAAGGTCTGTGTAGAAAAATCATCCAAAAAACTGAATTCTTGGTGATAAAAATGCCAAGACATGGACTAAAAGAAAATTGGCAAGTATTGTTGAATAAATAAACCTCTCCTCACTGTCCAAAATAGATTCTAAATGTTTTGTAGAGGCCAGTAACAATAAACATTGAGTAAATTCTATGGAAGAAGAGATAAACTATATTGAGAAAAATCAGACATGGAAACTTGCCCTAAGACCCAAAGACAAAAATGTGATTGGTACAAAATGGGTATTTAGAAATAAGTTAAATGAATATGGAAAAGTAGTAAGAAATAAAGAAAGAATGGTATGTAAAGGGTATTCTCAAGTATAAGGTGTTGACTTTGAAGAAAATTTTTCTCTTGTTGCAAGACTAGAATCTGTTAGAATGTTTTTGGCATTTGCAAGATTCAAGACTTTTAAGGTTTATCAGATGGATGTCAAGTCAACATTCTTGAATGGAGATTTAAAGGAAGATGTGTAATTTGAAAATCCTGAAGGATTCATACTGTTAGAGAATTAAGATTATGTTTTTATAATAAACAAATAACTTTATGGGTGAAAACAATCTCCTAGAGCATGGTATTCAAGACTTGATAATTACTTACAACAACAAGGTTTCAGAAGAGGAACAACAAATAACAATATCTATATAAAAATAACTCATGAAGATATGTTAATTATTGTAGTATATGTGGATGATATAATTTTTGGAAGTAATGTTGATCAAATGAGCCAAATTTTTGCATGCAAAAATAATTTAAGATGTCCATGTTTGGCTAATTTTCATTCTTTCTAGGATTGCAAGTTACTCAAACCAACAAAGTCATATTCATTTATCAGACCAAATATATCAAATATATGTTGAAGAAGTTTGAAATGGAAGACTATAAATCTGTCAACACACCCATGGTCACTGGTTGTAAGCCAAGTAAAGAAGATGAATCAAAGGAAGAAAATCAAACTTTGTACATATCAATGATAGGCATCCTTCTGTATGTGACAACTTCAAGACTAGATATTATGCATGCAGTAGGGTTAGTTGGAAGGTTTCAAGATGCACCAAAGGAAACACATGTGTAGGAAGTCAAAAGAATATTCATATATCTGAAAGGAAAGTTGGACTTTGGTTTATTGTATCCCATAGGAAAGGACTTTGCTCTAACCACTTACACAAATGCAGATTGGGCAAGAAATGTGGATGACAGAAAAATCACCAATGGTGGAGCATTGTTTCGAGGAAACATTCTAGTATATTGGTTCAACAAAAATCAATCCTCAATCTCTTTATCCACAGTAGAAGCATAATACATTGCAACAGAATCATGTTGCACACAAGTTATCTGGATTAAGCAATCATTAAAGGATATTAAGTTAGAGTATGATTTGCCCATGTCAATTCTATGTGACAATACCAATGCAACAAACATTTCAAAAAATCTAGTCATGCATTCAAAGATAAAAAAATTCCAATCAAATATCACTTCTTGAAATAGAAAGTCACATAACAAAATGTCAAGATGGAATTTATTGGCCCAAAGGAACATGTTTATGATATATTTACAAAACCTCTTCCTAAAGAAGTATTCAAGTATCTTAGACAGAAATTGGGGGTGGTACCGATGCTATCCAATCATCGAATCATTAGATAAGAAGCACAAGCTTAGGGGTATATACAAAAAGAGAGACGGGTTTTGGTTGCAGAGTAGAGAAAAAAAGTAAAATGTAATGGGGGAGATTTTCAGAAAAAAATATATGGAAGCAAGAGTAAAAGTGAAATCTATGGTTGCACCAGACTGGAGAAGTTTCATATTGACTAAGTGTTTCCATCAATGACAAATGGGGAGTTTGTTGGCAAATTGTTGTCATTGATGTCAAAGGTAGATAGGATTGTGACAATCGTGAATTCCATAGGTGTCAAAGATAGGGGGATACTATGAATATATCTATGTGTCATTGACCTTATGCAAGAGAATTATGTGTTTACCTTGAATGACAATGCCATAGCAATGAGATGATTGTGCGTGAAATAGTAGGTTTGAATAGAAAATGAGAAATAAAAGAAAGAGGATACAATCCTATTGAAGAAGAATTGAGGGGAAAGATCAAGGAGGTCGCAGAACCATAGATATGAATTATGAAGGCACAAACAAATCTCAATCATATGATAAATACTTGAGAAATTAAGGCCCCGATGGACCAGTTGAACCGATTGAAAAAATAACATAAAAAAACCAAATCCCACACGCACAAAGGAAATTAAATCCAATGGTTTTATAATGAAAAAATGAAAGCACATAGTTTGAATGTGAATGGTGAGCTACATAACCCTACATGAAGAGTTAACTTTTATATCATGGGACCTAACATACTAGATCAAAAGATCAGGTGAATTGCAGTGATAAGGTTCCAAGGGCTTGGTGGTGTGGTTCCCTAGTAGTGTGGTCCACCATATCGAATATTAGAGGATCTGATATAAAATATTGTATTTCCATGTCTGAAGTTCTCTATTGCTCGATCGAACAATAGGTCGATATACCTAATGGTTGAAACATGGATGACAAGGTTCTGTACCGGATCAGAAGAATGGAGTGAAAGTGTAGTGGTAATGTCTCAGTGGCCTGGTGGGATGATACCTCGGTGGCATGATGCCCCAATGGTCCAATATCAATGTATCAAATATCAAAAGAGTGGAACATCAATACAACATTGAAGTCATGACGTGTTAGTGATCGATGCCATGTCAAATACAAATCAATGCCACATTCTATTTTCATCCAGTCCTCTTCAGGATGTTGACTCGGTATTAGCACGTGGCATTGATGTGGATTTGATGTGGAAAATAATCCAGATTATTTTTGGCACAAAATGAGAGAAATTATATAATAAAGAAATGCACAGAGATATATTGGATATCCAATAATATAAATGTATCATAGATGCAACCATAAACATAGAGATACATTAATACACAATTTTCTATTAATGAGTGAAAATGTATAAAGACTGTAAAAATACAGAGTGAAAGACTTGCTAGAATGGCGGCATCTTATCTCTGAGAAGAGATGTGTACGCTACTCGCATTCACAAGAATATGATTTTACAATGAGGCTCCAAATGACTTTTTATCGTAAATAAAATCCAAAACCCTAACCCCAAAAGATGAAAAGTTAACAGTTTTGTGGACCTCGTTTTGGGTAGTTTGGTGTATCAATTTCCCAGGGGTGTAACTTTGGCATACAATCTTCGTTTGGGGCGCACGATAGCTCGTTGGAAAGGTATCGTCGAGGAGATTCATTTAGGGGGATAAATTATAGCCTTTAGCTATCATTGAGAAGATCGATCCAAAAAACCTTAATTTAGGCCCTCAAAATGGCCCCGAAAGTTAAAAACTGCTAAAAATAGTAAATTACCAAAATTGCTAGAAAACTATTTTGAGCCAGTTGGAAAAGGTGGGTGGCCAATGATATCCACCTGGATAAGATTTTGATTAGTTTAGTGTTGATTTTTAGGACTCAGTGGGTTGGTGATTCCAGTGGGTTGATAACCCAATGGAATACTAGATTGAGACTAAGAGTTGTGGGTGTAAATTTAAAATCTCGAGGCCTAGTAGCCCGATATACAAATGGTCCCAAAATCTGGGGAATGCAGAAACAGATCAATGATCAAGATTAAATCCGAGAATACCAGACGACTGTTGAGTGATGAAGTCTATGTTGTGTGTTCTGGTGGACTTTGAATAGATCAAAGGTCGAGATCAAATCAAGATTCAAATCGGACGATTATTGAGTGTCAAGTTTTGTAATGTGAACAAAGAAAGGATAACGTGATAAATTAGAGGATATCGGGAACCAGTTCAAAGGATCATTTGCAAGAGATCCAAATTAAGTTAGATCTAACCCCATAAAATCTATTATCTCACAATTTTTACTTGTCCAATCCCAATACAAGTGAATCAAATTAGCGTAACTACAAGATAACCCACCACTATCACCTTAGTAGGAAATCCCCACATTTTAGGGATGGAAGAGTTCCAACCTAGGGGAGGCACCCCCAGTAACCTCAAGGGATTAGATAGCAAGGGTATGGTCAAACTCAGAGCACCCTCTCATAGGTTACCTAAGTCAAAGGGTCTATATCTACAAAATTGAGGCAAAGGAAGAGTTTTTTGTACCCACCCAGAACAAGAAAAATACACACACACACACACACATGTAACAATTTCCAAGTACCAATACGATGAAACACCTAAACAAAAAATAAACAACATAAATATATAGTGGATGAAGTAAAATTGCATCAATATGGGTTATAACAACCAATAATATTTTTAGTAGCCACAAGAAATTCAACTCAAAATTGCAACAAAAAAATAGTAGAAATTTAACATTTATCCAGTAGATTAAATAACACTTATCACAAGCAATTTTTTAGTATGCTAGCTAGAAATTAGAGTGAGTTATGTAGAAAATTACAATAGTTAGGATGGATGTAGAAAACATTTTCAACAACAGAAACTAAATTAGAGGTTTAGGCTATGTTAAGGTTAGATAAAGTTAGTATAAGCTTTAGACAATAGAGTTTGAGATTTGTTTGATCAATTCCTTCACAAGAGAGCAAGTAAACTAGTGTTTTTTTGGGCTATGGAGTCATTTACAAAAACAATATAACTTGGATAAATAATGATGATAATACTATCTAAGAACAATGAGATGAAGTTTGAGGATCTATCACCTTAGGGCCTCAAACTTCATGCCTCTAGAGATGAATTTGCTAGAGAGCAAGAACTTTTGGGCTCTAGCTAATTCTTCTCTCCTTAAATTCTTGAAACATATTTTTCTACAAGCCTCTAGGACCAATCTCCTAAAGTTCTATCACTTTAGGGATCTATGAGATTAGTAAGGAAAATATTTTCTTGACAATGTAAAGGGTGGAAAGATATAGAGAGAGGAGGAAAGATCTTATTCTCCTCTCCTAGGGTTTTAGACAAGCAATATCACAATATTCAATATGAACAAGTAAAATTTACCATAACCATTCATTGCATGAAATTAAATTTCATATTTTACTTACTTCACCAAGAATAATCAAGCATAAAACCCTAGTTGCATAAATTTTCCACCAAAACAAGCCAAGAGACATCCAAAGCAAGTCGTCCAAGAGATAGCCCACTAGTAAAATCAACCAATGTTACAAATAGGGTGAAAATTTCAGATCCAATCCTCTTTTTTGAGGAAGAGTTATGATAAAAATGAAATTTCAAGAGGCTTAATTATATGGAGCCTCTTGACCTAATTTGTCAACACAAAATTACAAGAGGCCAACCTCCTCAATCATCCTCTAATTTTACAAAATTTAATTTATTTTCCACAAAATAAAACCCTAAAGGGTGACATCATCACCTTTTAGGGTGACGTTTATCTCCCAAAATGGAACTTTGAGGTGGAGAAGTGCAACACTAGGCCTCCAAAGGCCATACATCATCTCAAACCCTCCATCAAACTATCGAGCCCTAAGTGACGTCATGGGCTAGTGGGGTGACGTCTAGGCCTCCAAAGGCTAACATGTAGGTGGAAAGAGGTAGAAGCTTATCTACTAGCCATGACAAAGTGCATCCAAAGGAAACAACCTCCTTATTCAATGTGTAAATGGTGATCACAAGCCTGCCCCAGACATGGGGTCTATCACCCATCCTTGGTCTCCAAAGCCCCAATGAAGGTCTGAAGACAGTCATCTCCTCATGAATACCTATCCACTGGGAAAGGTCCATCAAAGATAAAAATATGTGCCCTCCAAGGGTCCATAAGCCACAAGAATAATGCCAAGTAATCCACATCTAATAATGAAAGCACCCAAACATGTGCATCAACCCCCCCCATTCAAACTAAACAAATACTCAAAGACCTTATACAATTTGTCAAATTTAGGTGTGGTAGGGGTGTTAAGGAATCCTACTAGGTCAAGCAATCCCCAAATCAAAGGTTTTTCCTAAGGGAAATATATCTACGTCATGTGTGAGTATGAGGCGGAGTGGGGTAAGACTTCTGGGTATTGGGTTTCATGAAATACAAGGGCTCATATTGCCTCATTTATGGATGCCTTTGTTGAGGGATAGCCACATCCTTTTCCTCTCTTTTTTTTAAAACATATTTTCCTATCCCTTTATTATCCATTTATTTTTCATGTGTTTCCAAGTTGAAGAAAATAAGGGGCAATAAAAAGGAAATGCATAGCCCAGAAACACTCTACCTTAAAAAGAAACATTAATTAATTAGTTTTATTTTATTTTATGGGTACCTCGATTTTTAGAGAGGTGTTTCATTGCTCTTGGGATACCGGGGTGATATTTTATTGCATGGTGATTTTTTCTAGGGAACCTCTTAGCCTAACGGCCCCTTCTTTCCATGAAATGAGGTACATGACCTTTTTGGGTCAATAAGCCCGAAAACCCAAAAGATGAGGAGAAAAAATGGAAGAAGTATGGATATTCATAAGTATGATTTGCAATGGTACAATGACTCTTCAAGGAACCCCCCAGTAGAAACCCATTCCCAAGGGTGAACACTTACTAGGACATGACGAGATCCACCAAGGTTCAATAAGGTAAAGGGTATAATCTCCAAAAAAATGTTTTGTAATCGAGAAAGGATTCTTTGCAAAAAATTCAAATGCTTCAATTATTAAAGTGACACATACCATGAAACTGTACTTATTACCTCATGAATAAATACATGTTTTCCTTTGGGGCTAGGTTGGTGTGATGGATGCTACTCTGTTGCTAGTGATAACCAATGGTGCAAGTCAAGATAAGAGGGACCTTGCAGGGCTCTGCTAGTCAATATGGCTCTCAACACTCCATGTATTATACCTTTGGACCTCAATACATGATATCCTTAGTTTCCCCTAGCTTGAGGGGGGTAACAAGCTCAATTATTTCAAGTATGTGGAAAAATATGTGGAAGCACAAAGTGTGTAAATAAATATGACCGAATCATTTTGATGGGTGTGTGAGAGAGAAGAAGAAGTGGGTGTAGATTGTGTGAAGAAAAAATGAGAACCTCTAAGGTCCAAGGATGTGAGAGGGTGAGAAGTTATGAGATTGCAGAACCAAGAGTGGAAGAATGAAAAAATAGTAAGCAAGGTGCAAGTAGAATAGAAGTAGAGGCTCTGAGAGTCAGGGTCCCAGGAATAAAAGAGGATAAAATATAATTATCTAAGGATGGATGGAGAGGTGAAAATCCCAAGGAACTTCTAAAATCATGCAGATTTTGAACCAGTGGAGAGATTTGTGACAACAGATACATAGCAAATGACTTGTGCAAGTGAAGGATTGAAGCAAGGATATAAATTTGTATTGTTGAGAGTTTGAGGACATTGACATATCCTGCAGGTGGGTGCCTACAAATATAGATGATGTAGGTTGGTTCCTATAGGGGGAGATGAGTTGGTGCTTAGCCAATGGGATTGGTGTCTCTTGTAGATGGGTGACTACAAACATTGTAGCTAAGTTGGAACTTATAAGAGGGAATTGGTGTCTGTTGTAGGCTGGTGCCTACAAACATTTTAACAGTAGGTTGGTGCCTGCAAACATTGTAACAATAGGTTGATTCCTACATGATTTTATAATAATTGTTTTATGGTTCTCTCCCATTTGGGTTTCCACATTACGTATCTGTGTACTGTGGATTGTATAGTTGTATGTGTATCATCAACTTCTATAGTAAGTAAGGTAATGCATTGATAAATTTGTAAGAAAAAAAATTATCCTTATATTGATTCACCCCCCTCTCAGTATAAGTAAATGTGCTTTGAGATTTTGAGCCCCAGGAATGCAAGAGGATGAAATATAATTGTATAAGGATGGATGGAGAGGTGAAAGGACAAAAGGAACTTCTGAAATCATGTAGCTTGTAAAATGGTGGAGAATGTTATGATAGAAGAGACAAAGAAACAGATTTATGCAAGTGAAGGATTGAAGAAAAGAGATTATTTTTTATTGTTGAAAGTATGAGGAGATTGGTGTTACACATTATTTTCGTCATCCCTATGAATGTTAGTGATGTAAACCTATCTGTTGCCTTCAAAGGGGTCAGTGGCCTGAGTTCCTGAAGAGAGAAGAGAGAAGAACTTTTCCTGAGAAAAGAAGTTGCATTTTCCCTTGTAAAAACCCTGTAAAAAAGGAAGTTCGCAGGTTGCTATATAGGCAAGGTGCGAGAATGCATGATTCTCACAGGTTGCACCATAGCTGGGTTGCGAGAGGTTCATAGGTTGCTCTATAGGCAGGGTGCGAGAATGCCTACACATGG
>JASDQU010229071.1:0-16464 GCA_032191745.1 Picea mariana | reverse complement strand
TTTGGCTCAGAATTGCATGAGTTTTGTGTTTTTATTAAGTTTTTTGACTATGTATCAGTGTTGTTCTTATGGTTTCTTCTATGAATACTCTAGACTGTTAGAGTTTTAAAGAAAAATAATGGATATTCTTGTTGTGTGTAGCCTATGCATTGGTTTATTGGTTAAAAAATGTTCGGTCAACTTGGGGTTTTGGTCTGGTTCTCTATAGAAAATTATGATGATGGTTTAACAAGCTATGAGTTTTGGTGTGTGGATTTTACAACCAGTCTTGGTGTTAAGTATTGTCACTCCTTTTTATCTCGACGGTTGGTATGTTTCATTCCTTCGGGTTGCAATGCAACTATTAAGAGTTGGAGTGTTCTTTCTTTGTTCTAGCCAAACCCCGAGCTATCATTTGTCATGGAATTTCCTTCACTATCATTGTTGTTGGAAAGCATTGCACAGACGGGTTTTGGGCATCACCCAAAATTTTAAATGGAAGTTTGTATAGTTTTGGCTGGCCATGGGTTGTGTTCGTGCATTCTCTTCACATTGTTTTAAACATTCGCTTCCCCTCGTCTACATTGGAGGTGGATGACTGTTATCTTTTCATAACCCTCACTGTCAAGATTTTTGGTTAAAGATTATGTGTCTGTGGTGATTTTAAAAGGAGCACGAGCTATCTTTGTCTTTGAAGATTATCTCTTGATTGAGCCATCTATTGTTACTTCTCTATGATATTTTTTGTTTTTTTAAATAGCCACGAGTTATCGGCATCTCCGAGGACTTTTTCATTTGGTCGAGATATTTGTTCTTACATCCATTGTTGTGTTAAACCCTAAACATGATATTTGTCTTGTCAAGGTTAAAAAGAAACATGCATGTTCTTGGTCTATTGAGAATGACTTGGTTTTGTTTCTCCTCGGGCACTATTTCGCTTTGTCTCTTGTTGGGCATTTATTCTAAAAGAAATTTGTACATGAATCTCAAGCTCAGAGTTGCATGTTATTAGTTAAATGTTATTTTCAAATCAAGACTTGTGTTGATTATATGGATAAACACTTGTGTGTGATTGAATCGGGGCCTGATTATGAGTTTTAATGCTAGTGGATTATGTCAAATATTGTTGGAAAGTCGACAGTTGGTGGCTAATATTGGGTCTATTCTTATTTGAATTCAAGGAATAAATATTGGATGCACATGGCTGGAATCATTGTGCATATTCTATTTAGTTTTAAAAAGAAAAAGGGTTTTAACATTGGAATATTAAAGACCGTGGCTCGAAGGGTTATAATGTTATTATGAAATTGGAATTGATGTTATTATGACTGTTGTATAGATATTGTATAAATGCAAGGTGTCACACACCCACTATGGGAACCAAAAAATTTTTTGTCTTTTTCTTCTTTTCTCCGAGGAACAGATTTCCCCAAATTCCTATGGGGCCTGATGTAGACCCTACCATCCCTTATGCATACCCATATGATCATTGGCTATTACCACAGGCCTTACCAGAGAGGTACTCCTGGATTTCACGATTCAATAAATTGCGATGCATGTATCCCCCTGTTCCCTGACTATCGAGGTGCCAAAACCCGAGAGGAACCAACAGTTCGTCACAGTTAATAACACCTCGAATTGGAGCCTGACATTCCACCTTTCGGGGTTTCACATACCGGGTTTTCACGGTATAAAAGGATGAGGGTCTCCTACCCTTAGATTTTTCGGATGCCCAAACAACGAAAACCCTATATCCGCCAAACTCATTTCAGGGTTTCATCCATCGGGATTTCATGTATGGCGCATATGAGGAAAACTGACCTTTGGGAATCTCGGGTACTGAAACGTCGAAACACCAAGGCCATGGGTGTAAATCCATTTCGGGAGTTCGCTTATCGAGATCTCGTGATATGCGAGGATAGGAGGTTTCGCACTTGGGTCTCCCGGGAGACGAAACTCTGAAACATCATAACCTGTCCACGCTATTCTTATTTTGGGGTTTCGCAAGTAGGGATGTCGGGCTATGTGAATACTGGAGGTCTCGCACTTAGGTTTCCCGAGTACTAAAACTATGAATTTCCGAACTCCATTCACGTTATACTATTTCAAGGTTTTACAAGTCAGGATTTCACAATGTGCGAAGACAGAGGGTTTTTCACTTGAATCTCCCAGGTGCCGAAACTCCGAATTTTCGAACTCCAAACACTTTATACTATTTTGGGGTTTCGCAGGTTGGGATTTCGCGATGTGCGAAGACAGAGGGTTTCGCACCTAAATCTCCCGGGTGTTGAAACTCTGAATTTCCGAACTCTAAACACATTATACTATTTCAGGGTTTCGCAAGTCATGATTTTGCGATGTGCGAAGACAGAGGGTTTTGTACTTGAATCTCCCGAGTGTCGAAACTCCGAATTTTCGAAATCTAAACACATTATACTATTTCGGGGTTTCGCAAGTCGAGATTTCGTGAGGTGTGAATGCAAGGAAAAAACTGACCCTTGGGAATCCCATGTACTGAAACACCAACATATCATAACTTCTCCACACTCTATCATTTTGGGATTTCGCAAATCGAGGTCTCGTGACTTGCGAGTACAAGGGAACTCGCCCTTGGGTATTCCAGGTAATGAAACACCGAAATACCGAAATATCTAGATCTAAGAGAACCACTCTCTCTCATGCAGGGTTTTAAGACTTAAGCCATAAAATCCTCCTTCGGGTCCTCGGGTAAATTTCACCAGGTTTGAAGACCAGACTGAAAGGTCTTCTGGAGTGTAAGGGAGTGATCCCACAAGGGTGCCCCTGTGGGGAAATCTATCCAAGGCACCATGCAAGACAAATAAGGGAACAAATCTCCCGAGAACAAACTTGAAATCTGAATTAGTTCAATAAATATATATCTATATTTGCATAAGCCGAATGTGGTCATTCCAGTATATGCATGTAACCGCCATTTCCGATCAATACATCATGTAGATATTTCTATACAGAAACCATCTATAATTTTACAAACAATGAGCATACATTTCAGGATATTCAATTCAAGATACAAGATATAACACTTATCAGAAAAACACTAGGTGTGATGCAACTGCTGAGAGGGGTGCTTGTTTCCACCCAATCGTAGGCTCAGTAACTCCAATCAGATTTACCACTAGCCACCCCCGAGCTAGACCACAATGCTTTGAGACTTTGTCTCTGTTCGTCAGAAGTCGAGAACAAAGGTTACTCTCCTTCTTCTCTTCTTATCACTTTCTCTATGTTTTCCAAAGTCCTTCTGATTTTCCCTCTTGCGATTTATGTCGTGTCTGCCCCTTGTTCCACACTTCTTTCCTACCTTTTCTTTTTCAGCGAGGTTGCATGTGGGATGAAATTCCCCGCGGTGGTTAGGCCTGAGGCTTTTATGGATGGGCAGTTTACCGCCATCCCTCATTAACTCATGAGGATCCTCCTCACCTACCAACCTAGCGAGTAATTCATTTCGGGGCCAGCGAGCCGCTCTTGATATTTGGCCCAGTGAAGACCAAATACGGTATTGGTTTCGGTGGAAGTTAACGCCACCATTCCAAGTGCCTTCCACCACCTTTCATCAACCATTGTGGTCTGTTTTTCAGCACATCCCCCTCTCAGTATTCCCGCAACATATATATTCATAACATTATTTACATTCGTCGACCTTTTACTCTAAGGTCCATTCAAATCACACATTCACATCTTTGAGTTTTCCATAGTTCTTGGCTGATATAGTTATTTTTATAGATTGGGGGAAACAGGGTGTTACACAAGGGCTGCTATAATTGAATTATTTTGGGTATATGAATTGTATTTTATTTTCAACAAGCATTATGTCTATAAATAAGTGATAGTTAAATGGAGTTGGTTTTAAAAGTGAATGCTTAATGGATTATGAGGTTTGAACAACGTTATGGTTGATGTTTGATTTGATTTATTTTTATGAACAATATCCATATTTTTCCCTCTCATACTATCACTTTTTTTCTCATTATAGCCCCTTCATGATCCCAATTTCATTTTTACATGACCTGTTCTATAAAATAAATTAAAAACTTTGTATAACAGTGAGAAAAGATATGACATAGAAATAGGTGGCAGCTGATATTTTTGGTATTTGATTGCATAGTTAAATGTTTTTAATGAATTGTTGAGAAGTACTCGTATAATTGTCCCCTGCTATTCTACCTCTTTTTCACTCATTACAACCCCTCTAGTTGTCCCATGTACCTTATCCACCCCCTGCTCACTTGGAAATTATTAAATGATTTCTTATGGATGGAATTGCATGGGTCTTGTGTCAATTTTTGAGCCAAAAATTGTTTCATGCAATCAGAATGTCAGGTATGGTTTGTTAATGGATACTTACTGATGAATTGTTGCATATAGGATGATTTTCTTCAGCAGAGGTAGCCATGGAAAAAAAATAGAGGAAGAGGTAACTGGAACAGAGGGCCTAGAAGGCCTAGATTCTCTATTCATTTTGATGTTGACCCCCAAGAGTTGAACAAATTATTTCAAGTTGGGTGCTTCAATTGGATCGTGAAAGGGATAGTACAACCTAGACTAGAGAGACCTCCCTTCTAGCCTCAAAACATCCCTAGTATTTGTTATGAGAAAAATCTCTCTATGGCTAGGGGTAAACCAAAACAGGCGGAAATGACTGCAGAAATCAACTCTAATATCAAGTATGTTATATAAAAAAATATGCTAACAAGACAAGATAAGAGGCCTACCTCATCTAGACTTCCAATGAAGTCCACCATTGAGCACTTGACCCAAATCAATATACATACAGCTAGTCCTCAACAACCAAGTAACGCAAGAATATGGTGATAATATATAATTTTAGCACATTCAATAGCATAATCCATCAACATTGATAACAAATAATCCCATGGAATAATAATTCAAATATTTGTGAGATATTAATTAGACGAGAAAAGAGTATTTATATTAAGATATAATTAGCAGAAGTGAATGAGTTACAAAATTATGTGTCAGCACAGTTCAGAACTGAGAATCTAAGTTCCTTCCAGTTAGGCCTCCACCACTTCACTCCTCCACCAAAGGAAAGCTCATATAAGATATGCTAAGGAGTTCTCAATCAATAAGGGAAGAGCTTGGGGGTTGAACAATGTGTTTAGACTTTAAGGACAAAGGGATGCAGACTCAATGTGAAGTGAATAATTTCTCCAGAGTAACTTTGCTCTCAAAGTTTAATTGTTTCTCCTCTTTTCCATAGCTTGGATTTAGCCCATTTATAGCCTTCAAGTGGAATTGAAGGGTCGAGTTGGAACATTTCTAGTATATGGAAGGTCAAGGGTCATAGATCATGTGACGTGACATGGAAACCCGACACCATTTTTTAATTTTGGGCACATTTCCCGTTGTACGCAGGCTATGTGGTGCAACCTATGTATACGCATGTTGTAATATAGGCAGGTTGTGTATATGTGGAAAAATCATGTTTTTATCTCTATGATTTGCAAAACTTGACTTCAAGTCTGCATAGGGAAATAGAAATAGGACTTATGTGCAAGATTGCATGGGGTGAGGTAAATCTTGCTATAACATATGCCCCCTAATGTGTGAGGTTAGAGGAGTATCTGCGATGGCCGAAATACATTATAAGACCCAAAAGTGGAGTAATGGAGACCCAACTGGAAGAAGTAGTTTCTCATTACAATATGTATTGACTTTGCACACATGACTGCCAATTTTAATTACACTACAAATCCATGTGAAAATATACCAAACAATTGTCCTTGGCCATGAATAGGAAAATACAAATGTGGTTACATGCCAAAGGCTGTCATAGTCATGAACAAGGCCCAATGAAACCATTCTCCAAATCAATCTAAAGATATCTGTATTCAATGGATTACAATCTCATCTCCCATGATCACTGAAGTCACACAGGTACTGGTCCAATGAAAAGGTAGCAACAACTCAAGAAAGATTTGACTATAAACCGATGTCTTCAAGTCTTCTACACAATCCGCCAAAGGTGCAAGTCCACATCATGTGAAAAAAGGAGTTGAGGTTGAACACAATGAGACTTTGTTTGATTATCGGTCATTGAGTTATACCGTTAACAAACGCCAGACAACCTACCGATGATGAAAGTAGGTATCAAGGCACTGAGTACATTACTACAAGTGTGAATAAAGGAGTCGAGGTCAAACACTTGAAGAATCCATCAATTAGGATACATTGATGTATTCCCAACTATCGATGGTGAGAGAACTTTCCACTAATGACTACAAGCCTCTAGGTACTCCTAGGACTCTAGGTCTTGTCTCCATAATAGATGAGTTGAAGTCGATGGAAGGAGACCTGCTAAAAGGAGAGAATTAAGGCATCTCTCATCATTCAGAACAAGGTATAAAGGAGGATCTTAATGATTTGGCAGAAATCGAACGAAGAACATGTTCACGAACCAACGACCTTGTGCGTCTTTCCTGTGTGCCAGGTGAAAGAGGTACACAAAAAATACCTTATGAATAACATCCAATGAGGAAAACTGTTGAAAAAGGCGAGGAAACCATCAATAAGGCCAATGGCATCCAAGACACTGCATGAATATCAATGTGTGAATATATGTCTTGCTGTCAAACATAAGGGAAACCACCCAATCAATTACCAATAATGAAATTTAGACTGATGGGTTCAAGGTTACCTACCAATGAGGAAAGTAGGACAAGGTGTGCAATAGGAATACAAATTCATGTGATTCTAAGGCAAACTGAGGGTATTGCCGACATGAAAAGTCAAGATTTATGAGGAATGACCGACACGGGTTGATAGACATCCTTTGAACAATAACATGAGATATATGGAAAACTCGGGAATCATAGAATCAATGATGAAACCACGAGATGCAGGAGGCATCAATCAAAATCTCCATAAGGACTGGAAGAGTAACCATTTAGAGGGGTAAACTCTCTGTAATGAGCTCAGCTTCCTAAGGCCATGCTAGACCCAAAATTATGATGACAAGTGGACTCAAAAATTTTGTGCTTTGTTCAAAGGCAACATTACTGCTTCCAATATAAGATAATACTCCCTTCCCGTCCATCTTTTTTTTTTTCATAGTCAAATGAATGCTACGATACAAAGGAGGAAATGAGTGTCGAAAGTAAGAAAAAATAGTTCCAGTAGTGGAACATACCTATTCTCCATGCAAGGAGGTGCGTGCGGGAGATGGACAATCAGGGGAATGTTCCCTCCTAGGTATAGGTTGTCTAGTTGTGAAGGATATAAACAAGGCTCTGCTTGGTTGAGGATGCAAAACTGTTGAGGAAAATAGTTCATAACGCAAAGAGAGAACCGACAATAGGCTCAATACTGCAAGAAAGGGCATGAGATGAAATCACAAATTAACGCCAAAAAATGTCCTTTTTCGTAATCTTAGTCTACTTGGCTTGAAAAATGGATAAACTTGTACCAAATAGACATCCTTTCAAATCTAATTTACGAGTGTGAAAGAGACAAGTTCACCAAAAAATCTTTTCTCTTTTTGAAAACAAGTCAGAAAAGAGCTTAAACCAAACTCACCTAGGAGTCCTCTAGGTATAGGTCAGAATTTATATGAGTGATAAATGAGGTTCAACATAAATTCATGTATTAGCTATAAGGGACTCGTGGTCCTACAAAAAAAATCTATGCATGGGCACTGAATGAAGAAAAGGATCTAACTAGGGTACCCATGTTTGGTAAGTCTCTACCATTTGATAACGACACTTCTAGTAGTAGATAGAAATCTCCGTGTCGCTAAAAAATGGGTTTGTACCTAAGGAATATGAGTGATAGTTATAGGATGATGCAAATGTGCATGATGGAATGGATACCTATCCTATATGTTGGGTAGTGAAAACAACTGTCCAAATTTACGAATGGTCAACATAATGTTGAAAACCGCAAGAATCCCTGGACAAAACTACAAAAACCAACTCAATCCACTGTTGTATTAGTCCATTAGGCGAAAATCTTATCTAAAACTATGTAAAGTGAGTATAAATTTGCTATAAATAGTAAAAAAAAAACAAATTTACTATGCCATTTTAGTTTTTTACCCAAATAGTGGATTTTGGACCAAATTACCTCTGATCTTTAACTGGTAATTGCGGGAGATACGAGTGATGGAATCAGTGACCATTTGGACCATGTAATTCCTCTTCCCCTCCTATTCCTTTTTAGTGGATTACAGTTTGTATTTAGGTTTCAAATTATAATTTATTTAGGGCACAAATTAGAAGTTTAGGTGTATGACTGGTGCACCTCACTACTGGCTAACATGAAGAGCAAGTTGACAAAATGCAAACAAGGTGGTAAGAGGAACTTTGGGTTTGCTTCCATCTTTTGTAGATTTTTCCTCAAGCGGGTTCCAGGTTTGGGACCTAGATTTGATATCCTTCTACGAGGACCTCACGATCGAGCCATGGCACGGTGGACTGAGATGATGATACGACAGGGGGGAGGTAGGGTGCCCACACCCTACAACAATGATTTATTTTACTAGTGGAGATGACAGGTAATTTCTTTGCATGAATACCCATATGCAGGGATCAACTTCTGAGGGGACCTTGACATGCCATTACCACCAGGGACTGCCTACAGGGACATAGGTATGTCAAAGTTTTTTAATATTTCATTTTTTTATATTTTTGTATAGGAAAACAAAAATATTTTTGAATGATGTTTAAGTACTAATTAGACACATATGTGATGCAGACGTAGGTCCACAATGGTCGAAAGTTCTTCCACGATATCATCGGAGGCACTGGGGGATGAGGCAATGAGAGAAGAAGTAGAGAGAGTCCTTCAAAACGTGCACGACAACCTGTATCATTTGACACAAATGATTCTGATGGTTCAGGTGGAGGATCTGTCGAAGTCTATGAAACGACACGTGGTAGGCATGCCCAAAGCTTAGGTGTAACTCTTTCGATGTCTTTCAAACACCGTAGTTTGTTAACATGACACACATTCAGCGCCACATGCGTAGATGTCATGATTTTTGTATTATCGATTGTATATGTGTATTGAGGGTGTTAGCCCCAATTTTGTACTATAAACATCATATTTTTTGAAATATATATAAAATCATGGTTATTCAGATTTACTTATGTTACAATGTGTACATTGATAAGAATGTTTTCTTTTCTTTAGTTATGTGACAAATGCCAATCTAAAACGAAATTAGCATATGCATCGGATACATAATTAGAACTCCTAGGTATGTGATGATAAATAATAAAATCAAACTTTCATTCTAAAAGGCGTATCCATAGGAATCATCGGAGTAACATAAGGTCACGCACATGGTAACTGGCATTCAACTGACATACTAGTAAATGGGAATCCAGGAGAACCTCCAAAGAGCGAATACCATGTGAAATGGCATCGCGCAAAATTTCTATAGCGACGTTATATTCGGCCACATTATTCATGGATGGCCCTAGGCATATGCCACCTGAAGACACCAGTAGACCCTTGGGTGAGTGAACAATCCATGTGGCGAAAGCCAAGTTCTGTGCATGACGACTGCCTCTATCTTCAAATCCTAAAGAAACTGAAGACTCTATTGACATTTGTCAACCAAAGGAAAACTTGATATGCAAGTTGAAGACAAGAAATAAAGGGAAAAGATACATACACTAAATTACATTAGTATACAAAGAGTTACACCCAAGATTGGAGATAAAGCATAATATCTTTTCAAGTAGAGCCCATTCCTGGGCTCATCCAACATGTTCCCTTCATAATCTTCTAATTCACAGGCTCTGTTTTCTAAGAAACGTCGCATGATATAGGGACTGTGCCACAAGGGTTTTAACTTTCATGTCCCCAGTGGTTCTTTTGCTTCATCAATAATAGGACCAAGTCACCCTTGATGTACAAACGAGGAAAAACAAACTTATCATATTGGACCTTGACATGTCTTTTATTCACTTTGATAGTCGTAGAGGCGTCTCGACGCTGCTAGTCAAGGCTCTCTAGGTGCATGAGGCATCGTTCAAGATCAAAAGTGTTAGGTAGAAGAACAAATTCCAATCTAAGAGAAGGGATTTCACATTCAATAGGTAAGATCGAATCCACACCATGTGCTAACTGGAAAGGAGTAAATATAGTGGCAGTCTTGATCGAGGTTCGGTATGCCCAAAGTGCAGGATATAACATGATATGTCAGCCACATTTTCTCTAGTTGACATTTTTTTGCAAAATGGTCTTGAGAGACTTGTTTACGGCCTCTGCTTGTCCATTTTCCTGGGGGTATTAAGGGGAGGAATGACCATTCTTAAACCCCATTTTGGATGCTATCTCTTCCATGATTTCATTATGAAAGTGACTTCCATGATCACTGACAATATCACTTGAGATGTCAAACCTAGCAATAATTTGATTGAATACGAAGAAGAAGGAAGTCTTCCAGTCAGATTTAACTATAGGCATGGCCTCGACCCACTTAGTAAAGTAGTCTACGACCATGATAATGTGTTTATGCCCCCCAACCAAAGTTTGGTTGCAATCCACAAATACCACCCCCCACTTGGTGAAGGGACCGACAATAAGGACTGGATGGAGAGGGGTTGGATGCAAGTGCATTTTTTGAGTGAACACCTGGCAGGGGGGACACTTCTTTACTGCTTCAACACAATATTTAAAGATAGATGGCCAAAAATAATTGGCTCGAAAAATTCTCTTGGCTTGCGCAAGCCCGGATAGATGACCACCACAAGCCCCACTGTGGAAATCGTTTAGAACTAACTCGACTTCTTCATGATTTAAACAATAAAACAAGATATTGTCTATTCCTTGACGATACAGAGTGTCTCTGATGACAAGGTAATTCTTATCTTGGTATCGTATACGTTGTTGGTCATCTCACGAGAGATGCTGAGGGAACTTACAAGTTTGAATATAGAGAACAATGTCTCCATACTAGGGGTCAGACAAAGAGACAAGGAAAATGTGTTTATCCTAAAAAGAATCAACATGAATAACATCCTCGTCCAATTGTGGGAAGTTGAATATTAACTCTGCAAAGACTATTGATTTCTTGGATTTTGAAGAAGCGAAATTGAGATCAAATTATTGTAAAATGACAATCCATTTATTGTACTTTCCCCCTATGATATGCTTGGTAAGGACGTATTGAAATGGATTGACATTGGCCACCACAGTAGTTTTTCAAAGAAATATGTAATGGCATAATCGTTAGACTAAGTGAATGTTATCCAAAGCTAGCTTTTCGATGTGAGAATATTTGAGATCAGGATCGACTAAGTTTTGAATAAGATAGTATATGACGTTCTCATGGAGTTCATCATCCTCCTGAACCAAGACCATACCAATCCCCTCTTCGGACACGGTGACATAAATCAAGTAATCCCTACTGTAGTCAAGAGAATTCAGCAGAGGCATCGATACCAAGACTTTCTTCAAAGCATCAAAGGATTCTTGGGCTCTCTCAACCCAGATAAAAGGAGTTTCCTTCTTTAAAAGATGCATGAAATCCTTAGTAATATTGGCATAGTTCACTATAAGCTGACGTAAAAAGTCATCTTTCCCTTGTAAACCTTGAAGTTGTCGAATAGTGTGTGGGGGAGGCAATCGAAGTGTTTCCTCAACCTTTAATGAATCTACCATGATCCCAATCTCAGAGACTAAAAATCCTAGAAGACATCCAAACCTAACGAAAAATATGCATTTATGAGGGTTCAATCAGATCCGATAATGAGGACATCTTTCAAAAACTAGCCAAAGGTACTTAGGATGATCCACTCTCTTATGAGAGTGAGAAGCAATATCGTCAATATAATCTTCAACTATATGCTTAATATCATAGAATGAAAAGGTCATAGCACGTTTGAAGGTTGCTCTAGTGTTTTTAAGGCTGAAAGGAATCTTTCGATATGAGAAATTACCCCAAGGACAAATAAATATCATCTTATGTTGATCCTCGGGTTTAATTGAAATTTGGTTATACCCTGAAAATCCGTCCATGAAAGAAAAAACTTCACTTCCCGCACACTCGTCGAGGATCTGATCGCTGAAAGGTGTTGGGAAGTTGTCTTTAGGATAGGCCTTGTTCAGGTCATGGAAATCCATGCATACAAGGATGGTTCCTTGCTTCTTATTCACAGGAACGGGATTGGATACCCATTCAGTCAAGGGAACTGGGTAGATGAAATCAGCATTAAGAAGTTTCTCTACCTCTGCCTTTAATAGCAGGGATCTTTCAGGGATTGAAAATTCTAAGACATTGTCAAATAGGCTTAGCATCCAGGTAAGTTTTGATCTCATGTTCAACAATTTGAGGGTCAATTTCTGGAATCTCTTCATATGATCAATTGAATACATCTCGGAATTCCTTGAAGAGTTCAGTGTAAATCAAGATTTCTTTTGGTGAACAATCTACACTGATGTGTACATTTTCAATCTTTCCAAGGGTACGAGAGATATCGATCGCGACGATAGGCGAGATACTTGCCATATTTTCTTCGACACAAATTTTGTGTGTATCAAGCAGAACTACAACGTGATCGACTATCTCACTCATAGTAGATCTAAATTAATCTTGTTTGATTATCACAAGCTATGGGAGAAAATAAGAGGGATGATGCATATCATCCCAAGGTTTGTCAAAACCATTCATGGCCTTGATGATAGCTTCATCCAAGGGAAAAGTCTCATCAAGGAATTCATGTGATCAAGAAAAAAAAGTGGCCCACACCGGCTTAAGAACATGATTTTCGGGAAACGTGACATGTATTTAGGTGGTTTTTCGGCACATGGTTTTTTTCCGATGGTTTTCTATTTCTGTTTAAGGAATTAGGGTTTTGGACCAATCCAGGTCATTGGGTTAGGGTTTTGGATACCGCTGGCTCCTATATGTATGTTGTATTGTAAACAATGTAACACAATGTATGAATATAATATATGCTAGTTTTCCCGGTTTGGGTTTCCAGGTAAAAAATCTCTATGTAATGTTTGTATTTGCCATTGTATCTTTTTTGTTCTTTTCTGAATATCAGTTTGCAGTAGATATTGTACAAGGTTAGAATTTACATTTGGTATCAGAGCTTTATTGGCTTCAGGGGGACGCCTTTGTGGTCAAGGGTTTGGCTCGGGACTATGATAAGCCTTGTTATAGTGGGAGATCTACGGTATTGTTTTTCAGGTGAAAAGAAATGGCAAGCAATTCGAATATGGAGATCGAGATGTTTAATGGGAAAATATTTGAGTTGTGGAAGCTCAAGATGGAAGATATTTTGGTGGACAGAGATCAGTGGATCATGGAATATCTAGGTACTGCACCTACAGGAACTTCTGTAGATGACTAGAAAAAGTTGGATCGGAAGGCAAAAAGCACAATCTGACTGTGTCTCTCTGATTCAATATTGTTGAATGTGTTAGAGGAAGCTACAGCCAAGAATTTATGGGAAAAGTTGGGGAATTTGTATCAATCTAAGTCCCTAGTAAATAAACTATTTCTGAGAAAGAAGCTATATAACTTGAGGATGAGAGATGGAGACTGGGTGGCAGAGCATTTGAACGTCTTCAATACTGTGGTAAGTCAGTTAGTATCTGTTGAGATTAAAATTTCAGATGAAGATAAATGTATCAGTCTATTGTGTTCTTTACCAGACTCGTGGGATAGTCTAGTTGTGGCCATAGGTAGTAATACAACTTCTTTGAAGTTTGAAGAAGTGGTATCATCCTTGTTATCGGAGGAAATGAGACGAAAGAATATGGAAGGACATAGCACAGATGCATTATTTGCAAGAGGACGTTCCCAGGAAAGAAATAGATCTAATTTCTCAAGTGGGAGATCTAAGTATAAGGGTAGATCTAAATCTCCTGAAAAGTTTGTAAGGGTATGTTGGAGGTGTGGAAAAGAAGGGCACTACAAGAAGTAGTGTAGATCCAAAGTTGAGAAAAAGAAGGGATATGAAGAATCTTCTTCTGCATAAGAAAAGACTTCCAAGGAAGAAGGAGGGGATGTGTACTTGGCCTCTTCAAGCACACATACAGATCATGAGGCATGGTTGATTGACTTTGGTGCATCCTTTCATATGACTCCCCACAGGGAGTGGTTCTACGAATATGAAAAGTATGATGGAGGTAATGTTTTCTTAGCTAATGATTCGACTACCAGAATCATAGGAAGAGGAAGGGTCAAGTTGAGACTCATAGATGGAAGGATTAGAAAATTGCCTGGTGTTCTACACATCCCAGGTATGGCCAAAAATTTGATTTCTGTAAGCAAAATGGAAGATGCGGGGGTAAAAACAATTTTTGAAAAGTGAACTTGCAGGATGATTCGAGGAGCAATGGTTTTGATGAAGGGAGTTCGGTTTGGAACTCTGTATAAACTACTAGGAAGCACTATTAGTGATTGGTGTAATAGCTCCATTGTTCCTGATATTGGAGTTGAAGAAGAAAGAACTCCTACAGTCTCTGGAGAAAAAGTTATGTTGTGGCATCAAAGACTGGGGCATATCAGAGAGAAGGGTCTTCGACTATTACATGGTAAAGGCATGGTTGAAGGTATGTCTAACTTCTCTATGGATTTTGATTTCTGTGAACATTGTCTATATGGGAAGCAGAATCGAATAAGATTCCCTTCTGGTGCAACAAGGGCAGAAGGAATTTTATAACTAGTTCACAGTGATGTTTTTGGACCTATGTCGGTCCCATGATTGGGAAAATATGTGTACTATGTCTCATTTATAGATGAATTATCGAGGAAAACTTGGATATATTTCCTCAGGAAGAAATCTGAAGTCTTTGACAGGTTTAAAGAGTTTAAGGCTCTTGTTGAGAATCAAACAGAGAAACGAATTAAGGTGTTGAGGAAAGATAATGGCGGAGAGTTCTGCGGGAATGAATTTGAAGAATTCTATAAGAAGTGTGATATAGCAAGGCAGATGACTACTCCATATACACCTCAGCATAATGGAGTTGCAGAAAGGATGAACATGATGTTGATGGAAAAAGCAAGGTGCATGCTCAGTGGTGTCGAGATAGGGCAAGAATTCTGGGCAGAAGAAGTGGGTACTGCATGTTATCTGGTCAACAGATCACCCTCATCAGCATTGGGTGACAAGACTCCACAAGAGGTATGGACTAGTAAGGAACCTTCTCTCACACATCTTAAGGTATTTGGCTGCGATGCATATGTTCATGTTCCAAAGGAAAACAGGAGTGAGTTGGATAAGAAGGCTGAAAAATGTATCTTTATTGGATATAAAGATGGTCTCAAAGGTTATAAGCTTTGGAACCCAGAAACTAAGAGGATAGTGTATAGCTGAGATGTGGTATTTAGAGAAATGAAGGATGTTGTTAAACAGGAAGTCTTACCAAGTAAGGAAGAGCTAGAGAAGATAGAGTTTGATTTAAAGGATGATGAAGCAGACTCTACAGAAGAAGATGAATTAGAAGAAGAAGATCCTCATACTCCAGTATTGAGGAGATCAGATTGAGAAAGAAGGCTACCGGAAAGGTATAGTCCATCTGATTTTCCTTCAAATTTTTCTTTGTCTATTATTGATGATGATCCTAGAACTGTCAGGGAGGCAGTGGATTCAGAGGATGGAAATATCTGGAAAAGGGCCATGGAAGAAGAAATTGCATCTTTGGATAAGAATGAGGCTTGGGATCTAGTGGAGTTGCCAACTGGAAGAAATCCCATTGGCAACAAATGGGTATTTAAAAAGAAGCTNTGTTCCAAAGGAAAACAGGAGTAAGTTGGATAAGAAGGCTGAAAAAATGTATCTTTATTGGATATAAAGATGGTCTCAAAGGTTATAAGCTTTGGAACCCAGAAACTAAGAAGGTAGTGTATAGCCAAGATGTGGTATTTAGAGAAATGAAGGATGTTGTTAAACAGGAAGTCTTACCAAGTAAGGAAGAGCCAGAGAAGATAGAGTTTGATTTAAAGGATGATGAAGCAGACTCTACAGAAGAACATGAATCACAAGAAGAAGATCCTCATACTCCAGTATTGAGGAGATCAGATTGAGAAAGAAGGCTACCGGAAAGGTATAGTCCATCTAATTTTCGTTCAAATTTTTCTTTTTCTATTACTGATGACGATCCTAGAACTGTTAGGGAGGCAGTGGATTCAGAGGATGGAAATCTCTAGAAAAGGGCCATGGAAGAAGAAATTGCATCTTTGTATAAGAATGAGGCTTGGGATCTAGTGGAGTTTCCAACTGGAAGAAATCCCATTGGCAACAAATGGGTATTTAAAAAGAAGCTGAATGCAGAAGGAAACATGGAGAAATACAAAGATCGATTAGTAGCAAAGGGTTATTCCCAGGTTGAGGGAATTGATTTTGGTGAGATTTTTTCTCCTATTGCCAAGTTAACCTCTATAAGATTTTTGTTATCTCTTGGTGCTACATTTTATTTTGAAATAGAATAGATGGATGTGAAGACAACATTCCTGCATGGGGATCT
>JASDQU010229069.1:2598-17196 GCA_032191745.1 Picea mariana | reverse complement strand
CAATCAATTACTTGGCATCAACCAATGACATCAATCAAACCAAACCATTTACATCAATGACATATGATCCAACAATCTCCCAAGTAATCAAACCATTGGCATCAATGACAAACCATTGGCATCAATGACAACATGATCCAACAACAGGAGGAAGTGTTTTGGGTAACAGAGGAACTTGTAGCAATGAAAGACATCGCGAAGAAGGATGTACAAGAGAATACAGAGAAATTAAAGACCTACATTATTGCAGAGACAATAGAGTAAATTTTGTAGCAGGAAACACAAATAAAGGAAAAGGTTGCAACTGCAAGATAAATGTTCCAAAAGTTCATGGATACGTGGAAGAAGGCATGACGTGGATGGGGACGAGCCATGGGTGAGTGTTGGGGTCATTCTAGAGCAAGAGATTTTTGGGAAAGTTTTGGGAATCGTGCAGGACAAAATTGCACCACAAGTTAGCTAAGGAGAAACATGTGTGGAAGAAACCAAGGTAGTTAGCACATTTTCAGGAGAAGTGTGTGTGAAAGGAGGAATTTTTTTATAAGTCATTAAGTATTTTGGTCCATTTTTTAATGGGATAAGCCCTAATTTAAAGGTATAAATATGTGAGGATTTTGGGGTAAAAGGGAACTAGGAGAGATGTTTTTGGAGAGTATGAAATGGGAGCCAAGTTTTCATTGTATGTGTGAACAACAAGGGTGTGATGGGTTATGTTGAGATATCATGTATGAGAACAATGTGCACCTTTTGTAAGTAATAAGTCCAAATAATAAAATAAGAGCCTTCCATTTAGGACGTAGCCCAGTTTGGGGTAAACCACATTAAATATGTTGTCTTTGTGTATGTTGTTATTTTTGTTTACTGTTCTAGTTATTGTGTGAATTTAGTGAATGAATGATTAATATGAATTTGTTATATCCTATTATGTTTCTGTGCACATAATGAATGGTATAATGAATGAATTTTAAGTATACTAGTAAAAATGAATGCCTCATATCCCTTCATGGTTGCAGAAACCTGGTTCCTTCAGTCCCTATAGGTACCTCAAGTGAGACTTCACCTACTTTCATGTGATGTCGAAACGGACGATATCTTAGGGTTTTGATGGTGGATTAATGATTTGTTTCATTTTATCTTAGATTACATACTTATCTACTCAAAATTTGAACAATACTATGATTCCTTGAGTATAGTGCTATAAGTATTTAGGGAGTATCATTTTTATGAAAAGTTTAGCAAGTGCTCATTTTTTCATATTCATATACATTATTTGGACCATTTTATTTCAAAGAAATGGATAGTGGTGGACCCTGAGAAGATAAAATCCATTGAATCATGGTAATACCAAATAATTCCTCATATGTGAGATTATTCGTGGGGATCATATGATATTATCAAAGATTATTGAAGTATTTTCAAGGATTGCACAACCCATCACTTCTTTGCAAAAGAAGGGTGTGAAGTTCAAGTGGACCTCTGAATGTGAACAAAGTTTTCAACACTTGAAGAATGTATTGATAAGTGAACCTATCTTGAATATTGTTGACCCAAATGAATATTTGATTATGTGCATTGATGCATGCAAGGAAGGGATCAGTGGAGTCCTTACCCAAAATGAGCATGTTATTTTCTATGATCCAAGGAATTTGAAGGAACGTGAGAGACATTATGCCACACATGATTTAAAATTGGAAACCATAGTCCATGCCATGAACATGTGGAGGCATTATCTTATGGGAAATATATTTTAGTTGAGGACAGACCATAGTGGTCTAAAATATTTGTTTGGACAACCAACTTTGAATGCCAAAAAAATTAGATGGTTCAAATTCCTTGGTGATTATGAATTTTATATAAAACATACCAAATGAAAAGAGAACAAGGTGGCTAATGCACCTAGCATGAGTCTACATGGGATGCATGATACAACCATTATCATGTTTAAATATGATTTGAAAGATCAAATTTTGGAAGTTGCAAAATTAGATCAACATTATATACAAACAAAAGAAATATTACAACAAGGTAATTCTCAACAAAGAATTAAAGATTATGAGATAAGAGATGATGAAATACTCATGTACAGGGCATATTATATGTTCCCAAATATTAGGATATGAAAAATATAGTGATAAGAGAAATGCATAATGTGCCTTATGTTGGGCACCCAAGATACGAGAAAACAATTGCAATTGTAAAGAGTCGACAATTTTTTCTAGGTATGAAGATAGGGGTGGTTGATTATATAGTTAGATGTCTATAATGTCAAAAGGTAAAGGTTAAGAACAAACATCCAACTAGATTTATACATCCATTTCCCATTCCTGAGTAGAAGTCAGAAGTTGTGACAATTGATTTTATCACCAAGCTACACAGAACAGTGAATGAACAAGATTCCATCATGGTGCTAGTGGATAAGCTAACTAAAGATGCTCATTTTATAGGAAATTATTTTTCACGGAGATCCCAAGTTTACATCAAATTTTTGGAAGGGGTTATTTAAATGATTTGGAAAAAATGTGAATTTTAGCACAATGTATCCCCCATACTCAGACGAGGGAAAAGAGAGGGTCAATCAGGTGATTGAAGATATGATAAGTATGCATTTGATGGATAAACCATCAAAATGGGAATACTATCTACATTTAGTGGAGTTTTCTTATAATAATGGGTATCAAGCATCTTTTAAGATAATACAATTGGATGCTTTATATGGAATATAGTGAAACTTGTCAATGATGTGGAACAACCCAACAAACAAAGAAGTGATTAGGATGAAATTTCTCAGAGAAATGAAGATTAGATGGTGAAACAAAATAGAATTTAAATGCTACTCAGGGAAGGAAGAAATGTTATGGACAAAAAGGAAGAATGCACGGAGAATTCAAAGTGGGTGATGATGTATTCTTGAAATTGAAAGCTCTGAAGAGTTCACTTAAATTGGGGAGCTACCCAAAGATGGAAATAAGATATCATGGACCAATTGAGATTTAAATCATTTTAATTGTTACATACACTCTTGCATTTCATACATCCATGTTCATTCATAATGTATTACATGCATCTATGCTTAAGAAGTATGTCCCTAATGCTAATCATGTAATTGATTGGAATGCCATCCAAGTGGAAAAAGAAGGTAACTTTCGAGCTCAATCGGTATTCATATGGGATAGGAAATTCAAGTTGCTCAGGAATCAAGCAATAGGATTGGTAAAGTTCCAATGCACCTGCTATGGTCCTAAGGATGCAACATGGGAGCATGAGGATACCATGCGTGAGGAGTACCCACATATTTTTGAAAAAAAAATAATATTGTACATGCTTATATAATTCATTGAGGACGATGCATAAACAAGAGGGAGGGAAATGTAATACCCCTAGGATGAACCTCAATTGTAAATGTACATATGTTTTATAGGTTGGTGAGCTAAGATGTTTTTGGGATAAAGTGTCTTCATATATATGTTTTGATCATATGGTGCCTATGTGATTTAGGCCAAGGAACCTATAAATGGAAATTTTAGAGATCCTAACAACTGTAAAATGTAATCACAATTGGATATATTAATAAAATACATCATTGTTGTAGACCAAGTCAGATGAAATATTATAGGGCGATAAGAGTACATGAGAGGGAAAGGGGGATAGGAATTGAGAGAAAAAGGGGCTAAGTAAATGGGGCTTAAGATAAGGAATAAAATAATATTATTCCTAAGTCCTAAGTCATATGATATCATTTTATCCTAAGTTCATAAGTTAAGGAATGAATCTCCAAGTTGAGTCAAAGGTAGTGCCTAGAATGACAAGTGTCAAGATAGGAAAATGCTTATATAATGTTGGGAATTTCATGTAATTACAATTCTTTCCAATTATTCATTCACTCCATTCCATCATCTATAACATGTCCTGAAGAGAGTATCTGTGAAGATGAAGTACCTTGTAAATCCTTGGTGGTTTTTGGGTTGAAGAAGTAGGTTGTGCTAGGCCCGTGGAGCATTCTCTTTGGGTGAGATAATTTTTGGGAAATATGTTTCCCTGAGTGTTGGCATAGTGGGTTCTATAACTCTTAGAGAACCATTGTGTTCCAAGGGCCACAAAGCTCTGAGACTTCATGGACAACTTGTTTATAAATCCTTGGAAGGTAAGTGGGACACTCGAAGGATTATTGAGTAAATAAGGGGTACACTTACTGGGGTGGGATAGGTTGCAAAGAATGTGAGGTTATGGGCAGGAACTATTGTTGGAGTTGGAATATGGGCCTACCCTTTTTGTTTTGTCTATCAAACCATAGCTTGGATTACGTATCCATTTCCCTGGTGGAGTCATAGCCCCATCTCGTGGATAAAGTATTGTTGAGAGTGTATGAACAACAAATTCTAAGACTGGGAGGAAATTTTGAGGTTTGTAGTAATTCAGTGATTTTAATTAAAATATAAGTGTCTTTTGTGTGTTTGTAATGATTTCTATGTGGTCAATTATATTAACTTTGTTATGGTATATTTATATATGTTTATGCATTCATTATATGTTGGTAGAACTACCTATCAGTTGCATATGTAGGGCATGGTAATTAATAGATGGTATCAGAGAAAATATTTTGCGTGGCATGGCTCAGATGGAGTCTAGGGACATTACATAACCAATAGCTAATTCACCAACTCCACTACATGGTATATTTTAATTCCTTCCCCAATCACCAACTTTATATATTGATTGTTCTACTTAACACACATTCAAGCTATTTTATTTGAAGTAGCCTCCACCCTAAATTTTTTCCTTCTATTACTTGTCCCAAAATATTATTTTAAGAATGTAAAAAATACCCTTTCCCATCATTCACCACCTTATACATTAATTAAATATACCAAGAATAACATCAAACTAGGATCTCTCATATTACTATTATATGCACAAGTATAAACTTCATCATGATGATGTCGCATATGATTGAAACAAACCTTACATACATGAGTGTTCATGACTTCAAAATCCACTAGGATTTAGCGAGTGAAATTTCCTTCAAAAAAACATTATAGGTGCTCACACGAAATTGATGGACAAAAAAGTGGCAATGGAGTGTGAAGGAACGCGTGCATAGAGGAATGCATATGTGTTCCTCAAAATGTTCACAAATCATTAATCCTATAGTTGTGGTACTCACTAAAATTCCACATATAATTTCCAACTTTGATTATTTATGAAAACATGTGCATTCATGAGAAACATATGTTTAGGAATGTGCTCATGCATTCCTGAAAAAAAAAATTGAAATGAAAACAATGTGCTCACTTTAGGAATGTGCATGTGTTTCTAAAGAACGCACATGTTATTTCAAACAAGAATGTGCACATGTTATTACTAATAAAACATCCTTATATCTCTTTATATCCCCCACTGCACCCACCTTTTCCCCACTCTCCCTCCCTCCCTCTATATTCATCTATCTCTTCAACCTCTCTCTCTCTCTCTCTCTCTCTCTCTCTCATGTTGTTGATGCTTTTGTAATCAGATTTGTTAATGGAACTTTTTTGTTAAAATATTTAATAATATAATTTTTTTATTGAGAATATATATCAACAATTTTGTCTTAACATCACATTGATACCCCATCCATATTGAAATTTAAAATTAATACAGACTCATTTCACCTCCTATCAATGATCATACATGATGAAAATAATATTTTCACTCCCAATTCCCAAAGGTGGTGTTTTGAAGTCGAATTGGCCTGTCAAGTAGGTAAGGGAGAGTGCTAGATGGCATGCCCCAACAAGGATTTCTCTCATTTTAAATATCACTTCCAACCAGTATGTGTTTGTTAAGAACCAAAGACTTGAATACAAAAACACTACCAATATTCATAGAACAATGTATAAGAACCACACTTTTATTATAATAAAACCCTTGAGGTAATGCAACACCATACAATGGATCCCATTATGGAAGGGATCCTCTCCTGTTCACTTGCCTCTTTGATGGGGATTCCTCCTATTGAGTTATCACTCCAAATACAAAAATTATCTTCATATCCCATTGCATTTCTTAAACCCCTTTATATAGTGCTACCAACAACCTAAGATAATTCTAGAGGAGGAACCTTCTAGAAGTAGAACCTTTTAGTAAGTCCTCTTAAATTTATTATACCTAACTACCATAGTGGGCCTTATTTAATAATATAGTGGATCTAGTCCACCTTACATTGAGTGGCCTCCACTATTATCACTATGGGCCTTCCGACCCCCCCACTACCTCTCTATATACCTAAAAGTCCATCCCCCTTATGAAATCATTGTCCTCAATGCTTGTTATGAGGGTGTACAACCATATACCATGGTCCCATGGATAAGTGTGGACCATAGTGTTGAAGTAGACTAGAGAACCAAGGTCCTATGTAGAAATGAAAGACACCATGTTGAAGTAATCCAACCACCATTGTAAACCATGGTCCCATGTTTGAGTGCTCATGTGAACTCCATGCAGAAGGTATCAAAACCCAAAAACCAACTGAAAATGATGCTCGAAAGACTGACACCTTTCATGTGGATATAAATAAGAATATCCATCCACATAGTGGGAAAGGGTCATAGTTGAATCTAGAAAGAATAATACCACTGTAGAATATCCAAGATCGACACTAGTAATCATAACTGGCTCCTAATTTGTCACATTTATGTTCTCTACAAAAGGTGGAGTAGAGTCATCTACTAAAATATGAAAGTGTTTTTCATCCCAAAAATGAGAAATGTAACATCCCCAACCACCCAAGTCGGGGAATGCTACTATAATTATGATTTTTTCAAGATTTAATACTAATTTGCAACATCCCCAGCCACCCAAGCTGGGGCATTCTACTTTAAAACACATTCTTACTGAGTTTCTGATAACCAAAACATAACATACCCATCCATAGACCTGTTGGGATATGGCACATAGAAACTCTCGCAAAACTTCATACATATATATAATTTAATAGACAATTACATTATGCTAATATACATATTAATGTGGAAATAACAATAATCCTACACATACATCATATACAGGAAATACTTATAAATATTAAACATGTACAAATACATAGCATGTAAATTAACATAGAAATGGTACTTATATTTTTGTAGAAGACCACCAACTGCATGCGGACCTTCCATGGACCTCCCAGCCATAGACCATGTTGCTCATCACTCTCATCAGTGGGTCACCCCCAAGTTGGGACTAATCTCCACCCAGGTAAAGGAATTCCTAAGCTAGGATGAGGCAATGGGATGTTACACTGTCAAGGAGGAAGGATTCCCTCCCAAGAACCAACCTATACACACATCCTATAGCCTCTCATTCCCCACATGTTTTTCCCACCTCGGAAAGTGTGCCCCTTCTCTAGTCAACACTCCCTCAACTACCCCACTTCCCTTCTAGGGGTTTAGCAACAGACCAAACTTGAATTCTCATAGCACTATAGCTTTTGTTGGGATCCCTCAAGGATAAATAACTTCCCTAGAAACCCCTATCACCTGGAGAGATTTTCTCATAGGCCTGACAACCTACTTCTTCTTTCCAGAAAAATATCTCACCTAGAGAGAGTTGCTCCAAGGCCTGATAACCTCCTTCTTCAGTCCAAAAAACTCTCTCACTTGGAGAGAGTTGATCACAGGCCTGACAACTGGCTTCTTCATTCCATGGGCCTGACAACCTTCCTCTTCAATATCACTCCTAGACAACCAACAACCAGATCAGGTGAAAACAACAATAGCCTTTCGCTAAAACATAGGTGTTGGAAGCAGCAACTGCTTTTGGGTTTGGAATAGGAATTGCTCATAACAAAAAAGGTTAGCACAGTATTAGGTGAAGGAAGCAACCGAAAATGGGTAAGGACACCAAATATGGCAGCAAGTCATGCTCAACCAAGGAACTAAATTGGTAGCAACAACTAACCATTAAGGTATGTTACTGGTTTAGGAAAGTACAGTGCATTGGGCTTCACGAGAAATACACACGATAACTCCATTATAAATGCAAGCTCGATAGGTGTGTGCATTCTTAGAGGTCCATAATGGAGGTCATGGATCAATGCGCAAGTGTGTGCACGCATCAGTTCGAGGGCATGCTTTCGAGAAATGGGGAAGAATGGTCGGAATGGAAAGAACCCCCAAGAATGATGAGTTTTCCAAATATAACTGCATGTCCCAAATCAAACACTTGTTTTCATGAAGCTGCATGAGCTCCACTTATCATTTTTTCCCTTCCCACAAGAACTTAGGATAACATAGGTATTTCCCAAAAATTAGTATTTTAGGAAATATATTATAATATTCCCTTAGAGAAAAGCCCTCAATATTATCCCTTTCTCCTATCCTCTTATGCCCATCCCTTTTCCTACCTAGTGGACCTTAGTTACCCATTCTCTTTTATCATGGTTGGTCTACATGCAATGATGTATTATATTAATTATATGAGTATTTACATATACAAAAATAGGCTCATTGGCCTTAAGCATCTAGGCTCTCCGACCTAATCATCACATAAGGCTCCTAGCTTATAATCACTTTGCTCACTAGCCTATAAAACATATTACATTTATAATTACAATTGGGGCTTGGTCTTGGAATATTACAATCCCCATCCACTTATTTTTGCATTGTCCTCAGTGCAACTTGTTTATACATGTTACCATCAAGATTTTCAAAAATATTCAAAACGCTCCAAGATTTATCTATTGGAATATTTTAATCCATCTAGTGCTCTAATTTCTAGCACCAATTCTGGTATTCATACTGCAACTTGAAGTTCATTTTTCTATTCCATAGAGCTTCTTTCAGAAATAATTCATCTCATTGTTCCATTTGACACGCCCTCCTTATGGCATATACCATGCCATAAGCATCCTTAATTTTCCTCCTCCTTATTGCACTCACCCTTCCAGGCTCAAGAATCCCTTCACTACTACACAATCCTTCAACAATCCATCTTTCCAAGGCTTTCACACACAAGGAGAATACTAATCGATTACCAGAACCCCACCAAGGTTCTAAAATTATATGTCTTTAGTGTCCTCAACAGTAGTTGTTCTTTCCCAGCATTCCAACTTTCATTAATATTATCTCATCTGCATCACACACATGAAATTATCATGAGAGAACATAAACAATTCATTTAGAACTAAAACTTATTTCATAAGTAATTCAAATTTTCCCAAAATATGAAATTCTATTTAATATTTTTTTATTTCATTGTTGTTGCAATAATAGGATGCAGTCTTCCTTCTGGCTTTCAGCAAGCACTATGTTGACTACCATTTTTCCTCCAATGATTCTATCTTGCATTCAGCCAAAAAATTGTCAGTATTTCATGTACATCATACTCTCATTGCAATATGTACAAAAACCTTATGAAGTTTTCTTAGAATTGTCTATAACTAACAATTCAATCACAACCAAGAAACACTTTATTATATAGAATGAATTATCATTATATTCATACACATGTTCCTAATTAATATCAATAAGTTCATTACTTCTTTTTCTGAACAGAAAATTTCTTGTAGTCAATGCTCATGTGACTACTTGACTTGCAATTTTCCTATTGCAATGTCTAAAAACTCCTGAAATATTCTCAACCCCATGAGTTAGCAACATGTCATCCATTAGTATAATTATTTCCATGCAATAATATATATACATGTACTCACAAAACGTATTCAACAAATTCATTTAAGTATACAATTCTATCATGTATTAGTGAAACTCTGCTACTTACTAGGAATGAGTGCAGTTCTCAATGCATATCTATTCAATGCACCTTTGCATTGATTTTCAAAATGATCTTTATCTAAGTCATGTATCTCACCATCCTTAAATTGGAAATATGGCCAATGTCTTGACACATTCTTCACACACTTCCCATTGTCTTCTCGATTATTTGGATGCCTTCCTTTCCGACCCAAACACTACATCGAGAATATAATTATGTCGTGTGCATTATTTTTAGAAAAAAGGTTGCAGTTCAAGTTTTATTTAAAGGTAGAAATATTTTGGTATTTGTGTGGTATATAAACTTTCCATATCCATACTTTTCCATATCCAACCATGTCATAGTCTCATACATGACTAGCTTTCCTTGCATCCATTCCTATAACAAGTTCTGATCTTTTATTTCCTTAGTTATTACCTCATAAAAAAATTAACATGACATGCTACTATGTCAGTGTGTGCATTCAAAAGATAAGAATATTTGATAACTATAGCATGCCTCTATCCTTTAACACACCTAGTGGTATCTTATTCATGTTAATGCATTTAAATAATACCATATTGTGTATTATAAAATTCTATCTGAGGAAATTCTCACCTGAATTTCCTTTTGTCAATTATGCAACATAATTTCAAAAAAGAAATACTTACCTGCATAGCTTTCATTAAATAAATTTGATGTTACCTAGTTAGTTGATGACAGTAGAAGCTTTCATGCCTCTTTTATTAGACTTATAACCAACACTTTAGATTTATGTTACTTCCTTCCATATGCAACAACATTGCATCACCACTTTCAAACATGAAAGCATTCTCTCTTTCACATACTTGTTGGTATAGTAATCGCAACAACCTATTTCTTCATGCATCACTTTTCTTGTTGATCCTAGATGTCTTCAATTCTTTCTGGATTCTTGAATCTTCTTGTGCTCTCTTTGTAATCACTATGCATGATTATTTTTGACATAATCACTTTCTAGCCAAATCACTCTTGGTTGCCTTTGCTTTTCCAAACAAATTCTAAGTTGATATTAACCTTCATCTTTCATTTATTTTATGGATCCATCTATCCCAAATCATACTTGGATGAATTATAATTCCAAACGTGTTTTCTTATAGACTTTGGATCTTCAACATCCATTTAATTTTCGAACTGAACTACTTTAGCCCTTTCCTGACTGAATACTTTAGTACTTGAGTTTTCTTGCATTCTTCTCTTCTCCTTGCCAACTAGCCTCAAAATTGGCTTGCATAGTCAATATCTTAGCATATTGTAAATATGCTCATATGCCTCCTTCGCTAGCTGCATATAACTAATTGGAAGTAATTATTTTTGCTTTTAATTTATCATCATAATTTCAAGTGATACTTCCAAACTCTGGGAATTTAAATCATGGCTCTATGCCACTTAAGATGGATTCTTGTTAGGTGCCATCTCATTTGCATTCCAAACCATGCATAGAACCATTTTCTCTTCATGGTTCCTTACTGATTCTCTACATAGATTCATTTATTTTTTAATTCCTTCTTGGCTTTCACATCTCCATGCTATTGTGGAAGTACCTTCAATAACTTTGGAATGTATCAACAATCCTCTACTATTTGTTTTTCCCTCCAGGAGTGTTTCCATGCATTCCCATTAGGTTGATATATGCCTCATGATTTCTTTTTCCATTATATTAGGATGTTCAAGGACTTGACTCCATCAAGGAATATTTCCTTGTCTACTTTGCATACTTGCAACGACATATTATGTTGATATTATTTTTCAGCATTCCCCTATTACTTGGATACCTCTGATCCAACTCCTACATGACACAATTATATTTCCAGTCATGTTCTATGAGTAACCTTGGTCATCTAACACCAATTTCTTTATTGAGTAATTGATTTGTCCTTTTCTTGACTGATTATATCGGCACTAGATTTTCTTGAAGAATTATCACTTTCTCTTGTCTTGAACCATCTAATTTTGCAACTCGACATGCATATTCAACTTCTGTCATGACATATTTTATGGCCTTCATACCATGCTTAAACTACGCACTCTAATAACAATAATGGAGGTGTTATCTCCAAACTGTAGAACTGATATTTGGAGATGTTGTCACTTTCTCCATGCATATATTTCATCTTTATTTATCAAAATACTAGCACTTTGATATATCAATTTGTATAGAACAGGTCTTCCCCAAACCAAAATTTCATTCGGGTTTTCCATGTTGCTTATTGAACTCAACATCTAATCCAATAACTTCTTAAATATTTCAAATGTAAAATGAAGAACTATCTGTGTCCTTCTTTCTTCGATCTGTAGACATCTCTAGCACTTTTTATGTTTTAAATCTAACCATTACATCCAAAAATAGGCATACAACAAATTTTGTTAGATAGAACCATAATATACCATTTTGGTAATATATGCACAGTTTTCATTTTAAGGTGACCAACAATATACTTTTTGACTTCCTATGATCTCAGTTGCTTAATTCTCAATTATGGTTGAATACATGGAATCCTCTTTCCAAGACCTTTCCATTGACTACTTCATTTCTCAATTCTAAGTCATGAGAATAAAGTGATGGACAATTGAAAATTGTCTTTTCAATGATGCAATCCTTGTGCAGTTATTATCCTTTCAGAGATAAAATAGCTTTTGAACCTTTGTTTTATCCACTCATAAGGCTCATATTTCTTTAGTCACTCTTTTGATGTAGGTATGAACCAGATAAAACCCACGGGCTTCCTTCCTAACCCATTTTCCCCTCATTAACAAAGTTTTTGAGCACCGGCTCCTTTTCTGCAACCCCTAACCGCATTTGATCGCAGGTTGTAACTAAGCGCGAGCATACATGCACTTATCCAGAGCCTAGGGAACTTCAGGGCTCCACTGCTTTGGAGCTTCGAAACTTTGGAACTTTAGGCTTCGAAATCTCCTCCTACTCCACACCTCATTTCCTTCGAACGTCGAACTAGTGAATTCTCGGAGAAGCTCTCTAGAGCTTCATGCTTCAGAAGTTATTGCATCAACATACACACCTTCCCCTAAATGTCGAATTTGAAAATCGCAAAGAATGGTGGATCGACAGTCCATGGATTCCCAGTATCCAATTCTTGAGATCCATTACAAGACTTCAGGCTTCAGGAAGTTTCGAAGCGCTACTCTACAGATCCACTGGAATTTCGAACTAGCAAACTCACAAACAACAAATCAAAAAAACATGCCTTCTCGTTAACCATGGGTTGCGATCAAATATAGGACTCTAGGCTTCTAGATTTACAAACTGTCCATACTCTCAATCCTTTTGGAGTGTCAAGTCTTCGGACTACAGGATCTGCTGCCATGTATTCTCTTCTGAACAACGACTAGAATTTTCTCCGTAGATTTGGGCTTCGAGGCTTTCCAAAGCACCTCTCCAAAGATCTCCCAGAGATTCGAATTATCAAAGATCCTCTCCTTCCTCCATGTATCATATTTCAATCAACGATCGAGATTAAATCTGGCCTTTGGGAGTTCTCAACTCAAAGAAACCTGCAATGCGATTCCTCTGGAGTACCAAGTCTCTAGACCTCAATATCTGGCACCACGTGTCCACTGTAATCAATGGCAGAGATGGACTCTGGCCTTCGGGAGTCCTTGACGCCAACTACTTATTCCTTGAATCCTCTAGAGTGGAAATTATTTGTACTATGGGATCTACTTCCATTTCTCCTCTCTCGATCAATGGTGAGTATTTACTCTGCTTTTCGGAGTTTTGGGGGTTTCACCTTCATCACACTTCATTCCTTCAAAAAACCAAATTGGCGAACTCCCAGAGTCTTCGTCAATAAATAAGCACCAAGGGGTGCTACATGGTAGAAAATAATAAATGAACACATGGCCCTATCTGATGGGTGACACGTGTCATATACTAACTGGCATGAATGGTCTATAAAAAACATGGAACACAGTGACATGTGGCAAGCATCAAGTGTGTCCATGTCACCCTTGGTGACATCAGTAGATTGCGTCACGTTTGGGACTTCAAGGCTCCGGGACTTCAAATATTTCCTCAACACTACTCCCCATTTCTTTTGAACATCGAACTTCTGAACCGTGCTACTCTATAGTTTCAGGACCTCGGTTCTTCAAGACTTCGGAAGACTATACCTTATAACATGTCAAAATATTTGAATGTTGAATTGTCGAATACGACAATATCGTTAGATCGAATGTCAAATAATTAATGTAGTGACACATGAACCCACTGAGGGGTGAAACGTGTGAGGTCCCAATTGGTACTAAGGCATGTCAAAGGTACTATTATTACTAACATGTGGCACGACTAGGGGAGGTCCACATCACCCTTGGTGACATCATCATGCCATATCATACCCCATGCTTTGACACTTCGCAACTCTGAACTTCAACAGATTTCTTAATTATCACCATGTTTCTCCCAAACTCCGAACCACAGAACACTTGGTTGCCATAACTTCAGGACTCTAGTGCTCCAGGACTTCAGAGATTTTCTTAACATTACCTCTCGGTTATCTCGAACTCTGAATTTCTGAACTACTGAAATTATGCACGGTTGATTTGCAGACACGTTTCCCTATTAATCGAATGGTCTCGATGAGTTCCAGACTTTGGGATTTTGGGAGGAAGTCCATTCTTCATGCACTTTGACTAAATTCCCCGAACTCCAAACCGTCAAGCTATTTGAGGAAAATCGATGGCTCTCCTTTTCCCAGATGATTTATGGCTGAAAATCACTACGGGACTTCGAAACTTTGGGCTTCGACCCCTTTTCTCAAAAAGAGGTAAACTTCACCGAAGTCACGAAGTCTGAAGGACTTGGAGGTTAAATTT
>JASDQU010229068.1:0-17197 GCA_032191745.1 Picea mariana | reverse complement strand
CAAAGAAACTTATCATATTGGACCTTGACATGTATTTTATTTTCTTTGATAGTCATGGAGGTGTCTCAATTATTCTCATCTAGAATCTCTAGGTGTATGAGGCATTGTTCAAGATCGGAAGTGTCAGGTAGGAGAATAACTGCCAATCTAAGATAAGGGATCGCATTCAATAGGTAGGATCGACTCCACACCGTGCACTAAATGGAAAGGGGGGAAACCGGTGGAAGTATGAATTGAGGTTTGGTATGCCCAAAGTGTTGGATAAAGCATGATATGCCAGTCAGATTTTCTCTGGCTGACAGTTTTTTGCAACATGGTCTTGAGAGACTTGTTTACAACCTCTACTTTTCCATTTGCCTAGGGGTAGTAAGGGGAAGAATGACCATGTTTAAACCTCTGTTTTGATGCTAATTCTTTCATTATTTCATTCTGAAAATGACTTCCATGAGCAGTGACAATCTCACTCAAGATTCTGGACCTGACTATAATTTGATTGAACACGAAAAAAGAAGCAGCCTTACCATCATATTTAACTATAGGAATGGCCTCATCCCACTTAATAAAGTAATATATAGCCATGATAATGTATTGATGCTCCCCAGTTGAATTTGGGTTGTAATCCACAAAATCCACCCCCCACTGGGTGAAGGGACCGACAGTAAAAACTGGATGGAGAAGGGTTGGATGCGAGCACATTTTTTGAGTGAACACCTAGAAGCAGTGACACTTCTTAACCACTTCGACACAATCTTTAAGAATAGACGTCCAAAAATAATTGGCTCGCAAACTTTTATGGGTTGTCTGAAGCTCGGATAGATGACCACCACAAGCCCCACTATGGAAGTCATTTAGAACAGACTCGGGTTCTTCGTGAGTCAAAAAATGACGCAGCATATTGTCTACTCCTCGGCAATACAAAGTTTTGTCAATGATAAGGTAGCTCTTAGCTTAGTATCGTATACGTCATCGGTCATCTCACGAGAGATGCTGAGGGAAATTCAAAGTTTGAATATATAAAACAATATCTCCATACCAAGAGTTCGACAATGAGACAAGGAAAATGTGTTCATCCACAAATGAATCAACATGAATAACATCCTTATCTAACCTAGGGAAGTCGAATATTAAATATGCAAAAACTAGTGATTTTTTGGACTTCACAGAAGCGAAATCGAGATCAAATTTGTGTAGAATGACAATCCATTTATTGTATGTTCCCCCTATGATACGCCTAGTAAGGACCTATTGAAATGGATTAACATCAGCAACCACATTAGTTTTTCAAAGAAATATATAGTGTCGTAATTGTTGAACTGCGTGAATGATAGCCAAAACTAGCTTTTCAACATGAGAATATTTGAGTTCAGAGCCAACTAAGTTTCGAATAAGATAGTAAATTATGTACTCACGGAGCTCATCATCCTCCCGAACCAACACCATACCAATCATCTCTTTGGACACGGTGACATAAATCAAGTAATCTTTACCGTATTCTGGAGACTTCAGTAGAGGCATCGATAACAAGGATTTCTTCAAAGAATCGAAGGATTCTTGGGCTCGCTCATCCCAGATAAAAGGACTTTCCTTATTTAAGAGATGCATGAAACCCTTAGTAATATTGGCATAGTTCACTATAAACCGTCGTAAAAAGTTATCTTTCCCATGTAAACCTTGAAGTTGACGAATAGTGCGTGAGGGAGGCAATCGAAGTATTGCCTCAACCTTTAATGGATCTACCATGATCCCAATCTCAGAGACTAAAAATCCTAGAATTTGACCTGACCTAATGCAAAATATGCATTTATGAGGGTTCAAACAGATGTGATAATGGCGACATCTTTCAAAAACTAGTCGAACGCGTTTAGGGTGATCCACTCTCTTGCGGGAGTGAGTAGCTAGATCGTCAAGATAGGATTCAACTATATGCTTGAGATCATGAAATTTGAAGGTCATAGCTCATTGGAAGGTTGCTTCAGTGTTCTTAAGGCTGAAAGGCATCTTCCGGTATGTGAATTTACCTGAAGGAGAATTAAATTTCATCTTATGTTGGTCCTCGGGCTTAATCTGAATTTGGTTATACCTTGAAAATTCATCCATAAAAGAAAAAACTTTGCTTCCCGCACATTCATTGAGAATATGATCAATGAGGGGTTTTGGGAAGTTGTCTTTGGGACAAGCTTTATTCAAGTTACGAAAATCCATGCATACATGACTGGTTTCTTGCTTTTTATTCACAGGAACATGATTGGATACCCATTCAGTCAAGGGAGTCGGGTAGATAAAGATAGCATTAAGAATTTTTTCTACCTCTTCCTTAATAGAAAATGCCTTCCTAGGATTGACAGATCTAAGTCATTGTCAAACATGCTTAGCATCCAGGTATGTTTTATTCTCATGCTCGACAATTCAAGGGTTGATTCTCGGCATCTCTTCATATGACCAAGTGAATACATTGCGGAATTCTTTGAAGAGCTCGGTGTAGATCATAATTTCTTCTGGCGAACAATACACACTGATGTATACATTTTAAACCTTGCCAAGAATACAAGAGATATCGATTGTGACATTGGGAGAGATACTCGGCATAAATATCATGCCTATCAAGTGGAACTACAGCGTGACCGACTATCTCACTCAAGGTAGATCTAAAATCATCTTGTTCGATTCTGGAAATTTCTAGGAGAAAATAAGAGCAATGATTCATATCATCCCATGGACTGTCAGAACCATTTGTGGCCTCTACGATAGCTTCATCTAAAGGTAAAGTATCATCGAGGTAGTCATGTGAACAAGACGATGAAGTGGCCCACACAAGCTCTAGAACATGATCATCATTGTCCGTCTATGAGGTAACAGGATCTAGATAGGTGGAAAAGTCAAGAACAACCTGATACGCTATCTCTGCCACCGATAGTAGCATGGCCATTCAAGTATGTGACTGACCTTCACAAGATGCAGTTGAGGAAAGTATGGTATAAGGATCGTTAAAATATGAAGTGCGGAAAGGAACAGACCTCTTTAACGAAGCATACCTACTAGACATGGCATATATATGATGAATCGGTGCCATGAATTCGAAGGTACCCATAAGGGATGAATAGATTCCATCACTTATATTCTTAGTTGTCGGCTTAGAATTGTCGATCACAAGGATCGACGGTCCAATCTATGCATTGGGGCTAGCATACACAAAGGACAACTAGTCGATTGTCACGATCTTCCCATCGTGAATAAAGCAAAGAGTGTGGAAGATGGACGATATGATTGCAGTGATAGCATAAGTCCAATTGTGTCCTAGTAACAAGTTATAGTCGAGGGGTGCATCAACCACCTCGAAATTCACCTCTACCGTCTTCCCACCTAACTGGACCGGGAAAGAAGGAATAATACCATGAGGGTGGAAGGAACGACCATCAAAATCAGTTAACATGGTTGGAGATTGAGAAAGGATCGGAGAGCTAAGGGATTTCCAATAGACCAGGGACATCACACATGTTGCAATGCCTTCATCAACAACGGTGCATTTGATGCTATGCTTTGAGTAACCCACGTGGATTTGTAATGCCACATGGTAAGGCAAGTGAGGCTTCACATCCGTGACATCAAACTTGATAAATTTAAATCCACAAGGATATAGAGCTCGTAATGTAGATAGCAAGGCATTTCGTTGTGAAGGAAACGTCTAGGGTACCTTCAGAGCCGACATCGCACAAGGGGTTTGACCCAAGTCCTCAACAATAGAGTAAGTTTGGGTAGCTCTAGCATTAGGATTGTGGGTAGAGCGCTTGAATACTCATTTCAAAATGTGAGGCAGGGGCTCTGGTTTGTTTATATTTAAAGGCATCTCCGGAGGAGGGGAGACTCTAGACCAGGTACAATCTGTGAAGAACTGTAATCGCGAGACCGAGTGGCTACATTAACCTCAAATTTAACCATATTGACCCATAAATAGTCACTGTCTTGCGTCGGTGGTTTTTTACTCCCACTCATTGAAATTCTGGAATTCGAGGATCTTGAGGCCATGTGTTGATTATGTGGAAAAGGATCAATCATCACAGCAGGCGGTAGAGATAAAATCTTTGAAGCTTCCACGAGTTTGGGGCATAAGTGGGTAAGGTGATCATCTGTACAAAGCTTGCAAGGAAGCTTCACCTTCCGCCTTTCTTTCTATCCATCACCATAATTATTATTCGACTTCTCATTATTATTTTTGTCCTTGGGTTTATTATTATTATTCTCACCCTTATGATTGGTACCACGTCCTTTGTTTTTATTCCCTCCTGGTTTCTAATTACCATTCAGGTTGGCCGACGACTACAAAAAATGTACATCCATCAACTGAGTGGGAGTGGAGGACATAGACGAAGTTGGCCCTCCTACATATTGGTTTAGAGACAACTCTTTCAACTAGATTGTCACCAAGTCTTCATATTTCACATTGGCAGAGCCTACAATGCCATCGGCATGAGGCCTGGGTTGTTGTCTAGGGTCATAGTTTGACCTCAGTACATCTGGAAGAATATTGTATAAAATCCCAGACTAAGCATATATAAGATCTAATTGTTGGTCTTTAAAAATCACTTCTTCCTCAAATGTAACCCCGGATGTAGAAGCATCCTTTGAAATATAAGGTTGTAAAGACTTAAGGAACCACTCTAGAAGGAATTTCAAGGGTATGTAGGCCTTTATCAACCTCTTCCATCTACGTCACTCATGTATGTGATCTAAGATATGGGTGGATTTGTCCTAACAGAAGGCCAACGAAATTTCTATGCACGCATCGTAACAAACTGGTAATTGGAAGTGGTTGAGGAAGACTAAAACCATTTGATTAAAATTTTTGTACGTCCCCCATGGTAGCTCTATATACCATTTTGCAGCGACCCCTGTGAGGGTGTGTTGAAATAATATTAAACAAATAGAATTTTCATTAAGGGAGTTCGAAGAGAACCAAAGGTGAAAAGTAGTGACGTGATCACCAGGATCTTCACCATTATTTCCTTCGAATTTTGGAATATCTGAAGGAATATTGGTGGGGACGAGGGGACATGTCTGATCATGACACACAGGGTCATTCATCAATATAGACAAGTATGGAAGATTTATTGTGGCCATAAAATGGATACGGGGTTGTGGCATCTAGTCCCAAGCTCCTTGGAAAGATTGTTGTCGGGGAATCGCAACCCATACAAGTTTCTGGTATGCACTGTGGCCCTGTCTAGGATTGTAAGGCCCTCCTCCAAACTGATTCATGAGGGGTTGGTTGGGCACCATTCTAGTAGGAATGTTATGATGAGGGTTGAAAAAATTTCCCTCGGCTGGAGTGGCTTCAGGTTGGGGATTTCCCAAAGTATGAATCTAACCTCCTCTAGGTGTGAATCCAGAGGATAAAGGTGGATTCGTCATTCCAAACGTGTTGGTTGGAATCGGTACAGAGGAGGTAGGTGTAAAGGAGAGACCATAATCATTAGCTTGTCTGCCAAGTTGGTTACTCCATCTAGGAGCATTAGGACCAGGATTAGACCAGGGGTGAAAAGGAGGAAGGCCTCCAACTGTAGGAGTCATTTGTGGGATATAAGCACCACCAAATGAAAATGGAGTATGTGGATGATCCATGCCCCCAGGTCCAATACTAGTATTCGGATTAGACGTTGGTATGGAGGATGAAAATTGCGATGTGAAATTTTTAATACCATAAGAAAAAGGGCTAGAGGTCATAGGGATGGACTGAATATTGTATCCTGATGAGTCACAAAAGGACCCAGAAGGGTTCGTGGCTATAGGATGAGTACTCACTATAGGACGAAAATGAGTGATGATAGGAACCTCCGACACTACAACCATTGTGGTTGAAGGTGTCGAAGGAGTATAGTTAACAATAGTGGGTATGGGATTTGAAGGAATCTGAATATCTTTCTGAGTCGATTCAGTACTCATCCTTGTATGATCACAAGTCTGGTAAGTGGAGGTGTGTACCATGTTTGATAAATTTATGCCTTTTAGAAGGAAAATACTCAAGATGCGGTGGTAATCGTAATAAGCGGTGAGACCTACAGGGAAGATGGTCTGGCTCCACGATCACTCAAGACTTGAGATATAAAAAAAACAAATCCTAAGCCAACTAGTAATCAAGGAGCATACCAAAATAAAATAAACAAAACGCTAATATGAACACAAATGGGATAAAGTGGTTGAAAGGGAACTCCCTCCCTAAAGTAGGTATGCCCCACCCAAGAGGAGCCTGAGACTCCCTGCAAAATATGGAAGGTATCAGAATCAGTTATAAGGTCCCTCATGGGCTTAACAACCATTTGGTCAAATCCCCCCGGAGATGTAATCCTCCATAAATATTGTATGTTTTTCGACCCTTATCTGACCCAGGGTACCTGCAGAATAACCCCTGCAAGTAACCTATGTGGTACATATGTCAAGAAACTAAGAAACCACGATATAACTGATGTGGAGGAGAATAGTTGTAATTCAGGTCTACCGTATGGGGAGGGTAACAAAGCCCGAAACCTCGAAATAATTGCCTCTCACAGAGGTAAAGGTACTAGCAATATCCCCATATACGAATAGATCCCCAGAAATATATCTGACACTGGAAGATATTGGGGGGATATCCCCTTAACCAAACTCACGTGACCTCATTCTTAACTCTGGTGTAAGTGGAACCTTCCGATGTCACCAATTATACAATGGATTTCACCACTCCCTTATTCAGACACATATGTTGATTTAATAGCCTTGGAGAAGTTTACTCACAAAATCCTATTCCAAGGTTCTAAATCTTAAGCTAGTTTGTGCACCCTAGAAAATAAAATCATTTCTAATCAATTTTGAATTATCATCATTGCTTTTAGTGGCCTTGCTTACTTAAAAATGTGTGTTCATGAAACTAATGATGTTATGACTCAGCAAGTAAAATAAATGAATATGAAAAAAATGCAAAGTCCTAACTTCAATTCCCAATAAATGATAATCTTTTCAAAATGAAATTTTCAATTTAGTTATGCAATTCCAAATAAGATGCAATATTTCTATACATGTACTAAGATCAATGATAAGGACCCAAAAGATCAAATTCCAATAATGCAAAACTCTTAATATTTTTTTATTTTCAATATAAAAGAATGAAAATGCAAGGACTGAACAACAGCTTGATATAAATATACTATTGTATGCAATTAGAGACAAACCAAGTAGGATATCAAGAAGCAAACACCCAGCCCAATATGTAAGGACAATCAATGAAAATGATGATGAGAAAGGCACCGCCTAAAAATTCAACCAAAGAAAGGGTTCCTATCATTCTATATGCACTTAACAATCACAACAGAGACCCAAGAAGACTCAGCAACCATCACAACTTACCCAACAAACATCAAACTCAACAACCAAACAAAAAAGGATGATGTACGTGATTGTTTAGGAGAAAAACACGTATATACGCTTCTTGCAAAAGGACAGAATGCATATGTACACGAATGTCAAGTAAAAACCCGCGTATATGTGTTAAAACGCTGCGATGCTAAGCATAAGGCTAAGAAACTCAGACTCAAAGTGAATAGAGGTTGTCAAGCAATCAGACGACAAGAAACTAAATATAAATGAGAGAAATCAAAGGAGAAAAACACTCCAAAACCCGAAAAGAAGATTACATCCCCATTATGGTCGCCAATTTTGTTACGAGGAAAATCTCTCTATGGCCAGGGGTAAACCACAAAAGATGGAAATGACTACAGAAATCAACTCTAATCTCAGGTATGCTATATAAGAAAATGTTCTAAAAAGACAAGATAAAGAGCCTACCTCGTCGAGACATTCGATGAATTCCACCGTTGATCACTTGACTCAAATAAATACACCTGCAACTTGTCCTCAACAACCAAGAAACGCAAGCATATAGTGATAATATATAAGGTTAGCACATTAAATAACATAATACATCAACTTTCATAACAAATATTCCGATGGAATAACAATTCAAATATTTGCAATATATTAATTGGACGAGAAAAGAGTATTTCTATTAAAATGTAATTAGCAGAAGTGAATGAATTACAAACTTCCGTGTCGAAATGGTTCAGAACTGAGAAACTAAGTCCCTTCCAGCTGGGCCTCCACCACTTCAATCCTCCACCAAAGGAAATCTCATATAAGAGAGACAATGAGGTTCTCAATCAAGTAGGGAAGAGCTTGGGGGCTGAACAATGTGTTCAGACTTAAAAGGACAAAGGGATGCAGACTCAATATGAAGTGAATAATTTCTACAGAGTAACTTTTCTCTCAAAGTTGAATTCTTCTCCTCTTTTCCATAGCTCAGAGATGGCTCGTTTATAGCCTTCAAATGGAACTAAAGGGTCGAATCAGAACATTTTCAATATATGGAAGGTCAAGGATCATGGATCATGTGATGTGACATGGAAACCCAACACTATTTTTTTAATTTTGGGCACAAAACCTGATGACCATGGGTTGTAATGGTGCAACCTACATATACGCATGTTGTATAATAGTTAGGGCATGTATATGTGGAAACATATGTTTTTAGCTATGGGATTTGCTAAAAGGGACTTCAAGTCTGCATAGGGAAATGGAAAAAGGCCTTCCGAGAAAATTTGCATAGGGTGAGGCAAATCTTGCTATAACAATGTAAAGGTTTTCATCTCAACAATATTGTTGTTTTCTTTACTGTGCAAAGAAGATAGGGGGAGTTATTTGTTTTCCCGTGATTGATTGCAGTAGCATGATTCTAGGTGGAGACATGATTGGCAGCCATGCCACCAACATTGCCTCAGAGTGAAATTCCTTTCCCAAAGGGGGGTAGCTTCATATACAGGGGGAGTGTCACCCTAAAGGGAGCAAGGAAACTTCCCTTTTTGTCATTTTTGTCAAAGGGGGAGAATGATCAGTAAAATCCAGTTAAGATTGAAAAGGGGATTTTACTTTATTGCCATCAATTCCAAAGGGGGATAATGTTGGACATGGCATTATGGTGTTGTCATTGATGTCAAAGAAGGCCAATATGATCAATGATTGGACATAGTATTATGTTGTTGGAATTTATGTCAATAAGATCAATATGGTATTGTCATTATATGTCTTTGAGATCCTAAAAGATTAAGAGAAATAACGTAATAAGTTGCACAGAAGACATAGCATGAGGTGCAGAGGAATCTACCTAAATCTTAGGAGAGGCAACATATTATATTACATGAGATCAGAGAATACATAAAAATATCAAGAGAGATAACATAGCAGGTCGAGAAGAAGCCAGAGCCTACACAAAAGAATCCCTTGTAAAGGATCGAGTTACAACAACCATTAGATTAGTTCGGGATATATCATTATTGTCAGATAGAACCAAGTGGAAGGACAAGATAAGCGAACCCCATAAGACACGAAGTCTTAAAACCTATGAAGTCATGAAGTAAACATCGACTGTCAGATCTTGTGGAGAAAATTTAGGTCAGTTCTTAGTCATTGGATCAAATAGGAGATAGAAAGCTTTGGTACTCTAAAGCTTCACCACTTCGGAGAATATTTGAGACAAGGATGAATCCACGTAGCCCCAAAGTCTCGAAGTGAATGAGGGCCATCAGATCTGGGAAATGCATGGTGACCGTTGGATGAGGATAGACGGGTCTAATAGTGTTCAACTTCAACACTGACCACTTCGATTAAAAGGATTCTTAAACATGTAATTTTACCCAAACCAAAGCCCTGAAATCACGAACTCTCATCGACCATAGGATCAAAAGAAGAACTTGGAAATCTCATCAACCATTGATCTAGAATGAAAACATTGAAACCATCAGATCACACTAAAAGGAAGAAGGTGGTCAACTCCGACATTGACCTACTCTAGCAATAAGAAGCTCAGATAAACCAAGAAATCTCGAACTTAAGAGCCCCATATATAACAAAATCCATTGATCGATACAAGGAAATATCTACGGTGATAGATCTATTCGTCACTTTGACAATGATCTAAGGATGGTATAAAAGTGCCAAAACTCCCAAAGCTGTGAAGTAACAAAATTTCAAAATCCTAGTCAACAAGACCATGTCATCAATTGATGACAAGTGGCTCAATTAAATAGTGACAAGTGTCAAGGTTGATGTTTCACATAAGGAGTGTAAAAATAAAAAATCAAGTTGACACGTGGCACATTCACCAAGGGTCCATGTCAGCACGCCATGTCATTCCAGGACTACAGCCTTCGGGGACAACCAGTTTCTCCTACCAGTAGAAATGCCTGGAGCACCAAAGGTCGAAGTCATGAAATAATGTCGATCATTCATCTAATATATCTAGACCATTTGATCATATAGGGGAATGAATATTCATTCCGAAGATGAAAACTCTGGGATTACGAGGAATCCCAAACAACTAAAGATCCGAAGGGTGAAGTCGTGTATTAACGTTAATCGTTGATCTACTTCGGGAGAATTCTTGATCATTCGATCAAGTACAGTGGAAGGATAACGTAAGGTGTAGTAATAGCTGACTGCAAGCAGTCACCATAGATTTATGACTTATTTGGTAGGTACAACTTTGGGTGAGTTTAACAAGCATTGGAGTTGAAATACCCTAGAGTTTTGGAGTGTTGAAGCCCCAAGATAAGATTTGACCATATGTCAAGGAGAAATATCTACGGTCGAGATCCAAAAGCATAAAGTAACTTTCATAAAAATTTTGGACACACGCAGGTAGATATTAAAGTGCACATGGGAAGGCCATTAACAAAAAACCTTATTGAAGTTTGTGTGGACTGTCCACTCAACCAAAGATTAAGTTAGAACAGTCTGATCTACTAGTGAAATATAGTATACACACTTCGGCGAAATTTACTCCAGGAGAGGTGGAAGATTGCAAAATATGGAAATCTTGAAGGTCGAAGTACCAGAGGACTTAGCTCCATCATCGGTCACGTGATAAGGTAACGAAGCTAATAAGGAGCAAAAAGGGCCTTGAAGTAAATAATCCCTTGAACATTTGAATATGGTCCCATGTAGAAACATAAGGGAGAAAGGATAAAAGTGCTAACCAAATAACATGTGAAATATATAAGCATGTGGTTTTGAGCCCAGGGTCACAAATGGAAGTGGATTGAAGTGCCTATCTGTAGGATTTGAATCCGAAAATCAACAATCCAAATTAAATAACATATAGGGATAAGCGCATGGATCTAGCCATCAATCACACGCAGAGTAGAAAAGTTTTAGCACCTTTAGATTTGGTGCTTGAACACTATTACACCCATATAGGTTGATAGATATTTGTATCAGGGACAGAGTTAAGCCTGAATGCACTGTAGAGGTCCTTGGACACCTCATTAAGGATTTGATCTGCAGTGAATCAAATTATAGGCTACCATAACTGTGGGTTGACCTGGAAACTAGTTCCAATTGAGAATATGATTCCTAATTAAAATATATTGAAAGAAGAACCAAGTTCACCCAATAAACTTAAAAGAACAATAGTAAAATAAGAAACTCGTTATTAAAATAACATAGTTGTTAATAAATGAAAGGGTGCAATGATTCATTATTAAAAGGAACAATGGTTCAATGTCATACCTTTTGGAATACTATATAAATAGAAAGGTATGGTGAAATAAAGTCTCTACAGTCCATATTAGAAGATCGGAAACAGAAGCAGAGTCCAAGAAGAAAAATTGAAGATACTTATGCAGTGAGGGTGGAAGGGAGGAGCAAGGAAGGATTCATATCCTTTACTAAGTAAAGTGTGAAAACAAGGGATTTGGTGCTTCCTAGGGTTGGTGCCCTGAAAACAAGGGAGTTGGTGCTTCCTAGGGTTGGTTCCCTAAAATAAGGGAGTTGGTGCTTCCTAGGGTTGGTGCCCTGAAAAAGGCGATTTGTGTCTCCAAGAGTTGGTTCTCTAAAGAGGATTGGTGTCCTTCACAATATTAGATTATTCTTTATAAAGCCTTGTAATTCTTATTAATTATATTTATATAATTTTTTTAAAATACAAGTCAATTGATGATCTATTGTGATGATTAATAAAATAACAAAGTAATTTCTAATTTTTTTAAAATATAATATTAATTCAGCCCCCCTCTCAGTATTTCCAACAATTGGTATCAGAAAAAGTTCCTTCAACACTATCTAATAATTGGAAGGTAGATCCTGAAAGAAATGGACCAGCAAGAGGGAATGTCTTCCAACAAAGCACTATTGTTTAAGGGAGATGATTATGCTCTCTGGAAAATAAGAATGAAAAGCTACCTGTTAGCTCTTGGTTTTGATGTTTGGAAATCTGTAGTAGATGGTTACACTGCACCAGCTACTCCACCCACAGATACTACAAGAAAGAAGATTTGCAATGCCAACTCAATATCAGTCAATGTCATTATAGGAGGATTAACAAATCCTATATTTGTGAAGGTAATGCAGTGTAAGTCGGCTAAAGAGATCTAATAAAAACTAGAGGTTATACATGAAGGAGATAGAAAAGTCAAGAAAGTCAAACTACAAATATACATAGCTCAGTTTGAAAATTTGAAGATGAAATAAGAAGATAACATTGTTGAATACCTTCATAGGGTAGATGAGGTAGTTAACTCAATCATAGCAGCAGAAGAAGAACTTTCATACAAACCTATTGTACAAAATACCTTAAGTTTATTTCTTATGAGGTATAATGCCAAGATTTCTACAATTGAAGATAGACTGGAACTTGACAAACTCACAGTAGATCAGCTCCATGGAATTCTTACAACATATGAGATGAGAAAAAGGAATAAAAAACCATCAAAATAAGAAACAACCTTTAAGGCATCTAAAGAAAAGAATAAAAAGGAGCATATGTCTAATGAAGATCAGTTAGACATATAATATGTAGAAGAGGCCAACTTTATAAAGAAACTCCAGAAAGGATTTGGAAAATATAAAGGAAAGTTACCCTTCAAATGTTTCAACTGTGGCATAATCGAACACTTTGCTAACAAATGTCCCTATCCCAAGTAGGAGGATAGTGATGATGAAGAAGCCCTCAACCAGAAAGACCAGTACAAGAAGAAATTTTATAATAAAAATAAAAACTTATACTCCAAAGAAGACATCAGTTCTTCATACATAAGTGAAGATGAAGATTTAGAGCTTCTATTGATGGGAATGAACACTCAAACTAATAATATAGATGATGAAGAAAACTCTAAAATTGAAGGAGAAGTGGATCTAGAAGCATAACTGATTAGTTCTCTAGAGGAACTAAAAGGGTATAAAAATAAGAACAAGTTACTTAGGACACAACTTCAAGAGTTTGAATAATCACATCAATCAAGAAAAATAGACGCATCAATAAACATCAAATAATCAGAGCAGATCATCAGTGATTTGAAGTCCTAGATCATAGAATCTAAAAGAATTGAAGAAGTTATTCTAAAATAACTCAATAATAGAGAAAAAGTATGTGAGAAGCTATAAGTTGAGATTGAGTTGCTAAAAAGTGAACCTGAAAAAGAAATGAAGGGATCAAAATTTGAAAATAGTTCAAAATTATTGGATGACATTCTTATCAGTCGGGGATCATCAAATGATAAGACAATAATGGGATATGATCCCTCTACATAACAGAAAAATGACAGGCATCCAATCATCTATGTATATGCTCTTAAGAACTCCATAAGAAGAGAAGAAAATAAGGCAAGGACAATACCATTGAAAATTGTCCCAAATAAATAGAAATGTGTACTCCCTACTAAAGAAAAAGATGACAAGAAGAATAGAATCATCAAAAGGAATACCTCTAACAGAAATCAATATATTTTCCTTGGATATTTCTATTCCTACAATAATTATGGACATAAATCAGTACATTGTAAATCTTATAGAAAGTACAATCCAAGAAATGTTGAAAGATATGAAAACAATAAGGATAATGCAAAAAGAAGAACTCATAACTCATTCTCTCCCTTACAAGACTTCAATATTGAATGCAAAAATTGCAACAATTATGGTCATAAGGCTAGTGAATGTAGATTGCCAAAGTATTCCATGAAGTAAAGTATCTCCAGCATTATGGAAAATTATAAGAAGATATGGAGAAGAAAAGATAAAGTGAAAAAGGAAGAAAAATGATGAAGACAGTGCACCTGAAATTGATAAAATTAACAATAAGAGAATGATGTGTGAAGTATTTGATAAGGTCTATGAAAATCAGAATTGTGCATACAAAGATAGATCAGGCTCAAGAAAATAAAACTCCTAAAGAAAAAATCTGACACAATTACAAAAGTTGATAATGTCCTGCAAGTAGATTATCCATTACCCAACAAATGGAAAATGCAAAAAGAAAATTCTCAAGACAAGGATAAAGAAAAACAAATTGCACAAAACAGTAATTATGATGCTGAAATTTCAAGAGGAGATCAACCAAAAGAATTGAGTGATGATAATCTTGGAAATTTTCAAACACTATTTTGATGATCTACTAAAACTCCTTGTTGGCACAGGGTCAGACCCAGGGTTCAATGCTACAAAAGCGCAACAACAAAACCCTAACTATCAGCCCTTTCAACAACACCTGCGAAGCAGATGAAGTCTCACCTGTGGTAGAGGCAGGGGGGGTTGCAGGACTAAAGTGTCTACAACCTAGTTGGGACACAGATCTGTGATTACAATACTTAACAAAGCACTTAGTAGTTAACATTCATTACCAATTAACCCTTATTCACAACGCAGGTAAAACCCTAATTACATAACAACGCTATATTAAACAATATATAACACACCCAAGCACTTAGCACATAGAAATAGATTATATCTAGCATTCATTCACTTTACTAAAAACTAAGATACTATATCAAATGCATCTAACATACATAAAGATGACATCACTAAGCATAAATCATATCAATCACACAAAATCAATCATAACACAGGATATACGTGGTTCACCCACAGCGTGGGGCTACGTCCACCAAATCTTCATCTTCTTTATTATCTTCTTTCAATGCATAGAGCTACAAATCCAACTCTGCATAGGACAAGAGATCTATGCACACCTCGCCAGATCCTCCTTCCCCGATTTAGGTCACAGCACAAAGCCTTCTTACACATTCTTCACATAAGCTTCTTACAATCACTTGCACTTAGCTCTGCAAGTCTTAACACATAGTATGCACAAAGTCTATAGCTCCGCACTAAGTCGATTCTACTAGGTCTCTTCACTAATGCTTTCTTACATCGCCTAGATATCTATTTATACATTAAAAAAGAGTCTTAAGCATGGGTAAACCCATGGACCGACATCCCATACCCATTTCATAAACCCTAAACACAAAAATCTCACAAAAGGGGGTGAGATCCAACGCTATCCACTTCGCCTGGTGCTCCATCTTTGACCAGCCTGTCAAAGTCCCAAAATTGGTCAAACATGACCAACGTTTCCTCAAAACCTGGTCAAGGGCCAATAGCCCCCCAACACTCACCTCTGACTGGTCCCGAGTCACTCTGATCTGGGTAACTCTACCTCGAAGGCCTTGATCTTGGCTCGAGCTACCTCAACTTGCTGCTTCGCCAGAGCCTCCTGCTCAGCGAACTCTTGAATAACTTTCTTAGACACCTGTCCTTCCAAGCATTGTTCTACTGTTGTGAATACTTGTTCTAGCTATGCACCTTGTCCTTCAATCTCCTCAAAAAGTGTACAAGCTTCATCCTGTACTGGCTAGAGCCTCTGTGTCACTTCCATGACTTTACTCTGGATGGCATGGACCTGTTGTTGAACCGTGCGTTGTTCCTGTGACCTTTTCATCCTCTCAACCAGTGACAGTAGATTAAATTGTGTTTGCACTATTGTTGCCTGTTGCTTCACTTCTTGGAGTTATGACTCTAATGTCCTTAGTTCAGGTTCCTCTGCAAGGCATTCGTAGGTCTGTGCACTTAGACTGTTGAGTTTCTTGAATTCCAAGGCCAATGCCTTGATTCTTTCGACTGTGCTCCTAGCAGTTTCCTCTCTTTGATATTGCACTTCCTATGGAGTGGTTGGCATAGCTTGTAGTTCCAATTCTATTATTCGTACTTGGAGCTACTGAATGGCTTCAGCGAGATTCCCCACCTGTATCTCAATGGTTTCTTCTTCCATCTGTTCTAGATCCGTCACAGAGAGAAGTGCTCTGGTGACTGCTTCTTTAAATCCCATCTACTTCGCAAGAAATTGTTATTTCTCCTTCTAGATCTGCACTCTATCCTCTACAAACTTCGCATGGAGTTCGTCTTTATCTTGTTGCGTAACCCGAAATTGCTCTATGGCTTCCTCCTTTTCTTGCTTTAGGGCCTTTGTGGCCTGTTCTTTTTCCTCCTAGACACCATGAAGGTGATCCTCTGTCGAGTCTACTACTGTGTAGCTGGGATGGATCATCTCCTACTTCTATGTCCCCTGCTGACAATGACACAGTAGACACTATGCAGCTCGAGTAAAGAGCTTGTTGTACCTTCTTGAGCTCTGCCTCGATTGTGTCAAACATTGTGTCCTATTTGGCTTCATTTCACTACAATATGTCCTCTCAGGTATCTGATACAATGACAATGATAAGGTCAATGTCATCCACTATGAGCACAGTGTGGAATGGAGGTTTATTGGATTTTGACTTCTTCCGCGATGAAGGTTTCATCGGGGAACCCTTTCTTTTCTTGGATGTTTCTACTTCTGGAAGGGGATCTTTAGGCAGTGTTATTTTTCCCTACTTCTCCTTGTCTTCTTCCCCTTCATCCTCTTCTTTGTCTACTTCATCAACTCCTCCCCCTTCAAGTGAATCTGATGTATTTTCCTTTGATGCGTTGCTCAATTCCTGTACCTCTTCCTTATTTTTCTTCCTGCTACTACTGGGTGAATCATATTCTTCGTGAGTGACTACAGGACTTCCAATGAGATTGGGGTCAAACAGTTCTGTCTATTCGACTGGTATGAAGAATTTTGTAGGCCATTCCTTTGTTATTTCTTCCATGTCCTCCTCTGTGAGTTTGTAATAGGACTGAAGCTCTTCTTTGAGTTCGTCTCCATGCGCAGTGATATAAATGAAATTCCTATTTGCGTGGAACTTCGCAATTGGTTGAACTGATGCAGTGTATTCAGTGTCATGCGAGGGAAAGATTCAATGGCCCTCTTCAGCTACATATAATAGGTGTGTAACACAGCGTTTGACTGCCATTGTTTTTCCATGTC
>JASDQU010229062.1:400-11090 GCA_032191745.1 Picea mariana | reverse complement strand
TCCCACTTGGGATTTTTTTTTGGATGCGGTAAAGGAACAGTATTACCCTGTTGGCAACTATGAGGACTAGTACATAAGATGGACCACACTGTAGCAAGAGAGGGGCCAATCAGTTCCAGAGTTCACCAATACCTTCCATACCTTGTGCACTAAGATGGGTATCAAAGACTCTGAGTGACATTCGGTTCTGAAATACCATGGGGCTCTACACAAATACATCCAAATTGAAATGGATTTTCTGGACATCTCATCACTCGGTGCTGCCTATTGATATGCTATTAAAATCGAGTAGAAATTTAAGCACCTGAACAAATGGTATTTTAGAACTGAAAATCTGCAACAACCAAAGTATGACAAATATAGCCCTAACAAACAGTCTCCCGAAAACTAGTCCAAGCCACAGGAAAAGAAGGGTCACAGAAAGACAAAGAAGGACACCGAAAAATGGTGTGATTTCCACAAAATCCCCTGGCACAACACCGATGAATGTCGCTCAAAAAAGTCATTGGTGGACGAGATCAAAGACAAGGAGACGAAACCTGATTCTGAATTTGATTCTGAAAATACTGGTAAAGGACAGATCATTGACGCAGACCCCACTGCTATTGTCCTGACCGTAGCAATTCAACCAGAAGAACCAACAAATCTTGAAGAGTGGGAGCACCTTTTTCATTCATAGATGTGGGTGAAGGGGACCCTGCTGCATTTTATTGTTGATAGCGGAAGACAAAATAAGCTCATCTCAGCAAAGGTCATCAAATAGTTGGGATTGTCAATAACACCACACCCGCAACCATACAACATCGGGTGGATTCACCAAGGACGAGATCTCCATGTCAGCCAACAGTGTCGATTGTCATATGGCATCCAACCCTTCAAGGATGAGGTATTATGTGATGTTTCCCCACTGGATTTCTATGATGTTCTCTTGGGCCAACCATATATGTGGAGACGCCATGTTGTTTATGAGTCTCGACCCCATAGTGTCATTGTTACTTTGGGGGGTCATATCTACAGAATACCAGAGGTAGTTCCAACTATTTTTCCACCTAAAAAGTGTTGCAAGGTAGTATCTCATACTGCAAAATTCATCTTCTTCACAATCTGTTCAAAAGGGGAACAGAAGGACACTGCAGCCACTACACCCTCACCCCGGGAACCTTCTATCCAACAGAAGCAGGTCGAAAAGGTTGCAGAAAAGCACAAATATTCCTTATGCATGTTGTCCTCTCATGTAGCTCGACTTGTTGAACAACCTCAACCTCAACAGGTTCGTGACAGACTTCCACAAACTGAAGAGTGCAACGTCTCCAGCAAGGCAAGCAGCTCACCAATATTCAGATTCAACAAATGATTTTTCATATGCATCTATTTGTTATGACATTACTTTTATCAAGGTTGCATGTTGAAGCTATGACCATCATACTAACCTTTGATCAAAATATAAGTCAAAGTATTAGATTTATTAAATTTAAGATCATAGATTTTATTCTCTAACCCAACCTTGTGTTAAGATAACATATTGTCCTATTACAAAAGACAGGTTGAAGAAAGCACCTGTCATCTTGAGTGAAGGAGACTTGGAAAAAAAGCAATACTCTCATTCTTGAGTACAAGACACAAGGTTCCAAGTTTGATTAATTAAATTGATAAGATTCAAAGTTACACATGACAAGTTGATAACTACCCCTTTACAAGTAAACACTATAGTTGAGATAGCAGTCTTTGAAAAGTATTATACTTGGTAGAATGTGAGCATATTGAGATAAATGCTTAATGTAATCATTTTCTAGATACAACTAACATCTCCTCTAGGAGAAACTTCATGTGTTAGTNATGGACGAATGTTTGAGTGTTGACCTCATTTCATATTGTATTTCTTACTTTTGATCTTTTGATCTTTTGCTTCAGACAGGTCACAAGTGATAGATCCAAAGGAAGTACTGTGATGATTATTCATGTCTTTGTTTTATCTACTATTATCAAAAGAGTATTATTATTGGTTGTTGTTTTGTTGACCTTCTTTCAGGTCACAGGTGATAACCTTGAGGAAGTTATAGTTGCAGAAGGCAACATATTAGATGAGATATGAAGCAGACTATGTGCATGACTATATACACTCATGTACCAAAGAAGATGAAGAAGAAGCTATCTTCTGAGATTTGGAGTATCTCATATGAAGATTGATTAAAAGGAGCAGAAGGCTCCAAAGATGACCAAACATTAGAACAAGAACTCATAGCAGAATTGTTCAAAGGTTAATGAAGTCACCTTGATGGGAAGCATAACTTGTTTGAAGCCTGACTCAGTCTTTCATATTTAGACTTGGTATTCAACACCATGTATACCCTATAAGAGATGATGAATTCCTTGTAGACTCAGAAGAAATTGAGAGTAATCTTGATCTCAGAAAGGATCAGATGAAGAGACAACTTCCAAGACTGGGAGACAGATGTCATGAGAAGACTAGATCATAGCTTCAAAAACTTCTAGGAGATATGAAATCTCCTAGGAAGATTCCCTTGTTTCAGTAACAAGAAGGAAGCCAGTCAGAAAGACTAGGATATGTATTCTTTTGTGATACTAGAAGAGAAGTCAATATTGACTTCCAAGATTGATCTATACAGATCAAGCATGTTGCAGATGTATAAAATATTGATGTGTGTCTAGGGGATTCTCCCAACAAGAGGGAGAAGACTATGACGAGACACTTACTCCAGTAATTGAAGAAATAATTCCAATATTTATGAAGACAACCAGAACAATCATGATTCATATATAGTATGAGATGTAGGGGGAGAAATCCCCATATTTTAAATTGAGTGGAAGTTGGTGCATTACATTAGTTGGGCCATGGAGACATGACTACAATGAAAGATAGAGTTACCTCCATGAAATAAGAAGAGATACCTTTAGTATCAGTTATTGAGCCACTCTTAGATGAAGTGGTTGCCATGATGGAGTAGAGGAGTTAATCCCATACTTCAGTAGTCACAGTGAGAATGGAGCAACCATTCTCATTTATAGATTAGGTGTAGGTATTGAGTGCCAGTTCCAAAAGGAATAATTGCAGAAAAGGGAGAGAAAATACTCTCAAGAAGTGAGATAGATAGTGCCTTGCAGAGAGCACATAGAGCTAGCACATGATTGTGCAGATTGAGTTGCAGTTGAGAAAGTGTACCAAATTGGTACAATGTAATGAGAAAATTTGAAGATTGAAGATAGAAAGACTCATGTTTTCTAGTTGAAGGAAACTCTGTACATGTTGAAGTAAGCTCCTAGAGCTTGGTATGAAAGAATTGACAGTTTCCTGACAAGATTGGGCCTTACCAAAGAGTAAATTTGATTCTAACCTTTATCTCAAGGTTATGAATGATGAGCCAGTGATGTTACTACTATATGAAGATGATGTATTCTTAACAACTATGAAGAAAAGATCATCACGGATTGTAGAAGAATCTCGCTACAGAGTTTGATGGAAGACCTAAATGCATTATCTCTTAGGTATTGAATTTTGGCATAGCACAGAGAATATCTTCCTTAACCAAGGGAAGTATGCAGTTAAAATGAAGAGGGTTGACATGTTGAAATGTAAATCCATGTACACACCCATGGAAATGAAGTTGAATATCCTAGTAGATACCTTGTCAGAATTGGTTGATACTACTCTATACAGATAGATTATTGGTTCAGTGATGTATCTGACGAATACCAGGCTAGAAATATGTTTTTCCTTGAGTCAGTATCTGGTAGAACCCAGACGTGTTCACATTGTTGTTGCAAAACATATGATGAGATACCTTAAGGGTATGTTGGATTTTGGTATCTATTATAATAGAGATCATGACTTCAGACTGAGTGGTTACACCGATTCAGATTGAGCTAGAAGTGCTTCTGATAAAAAGAGCACTTAAAGATGTTGTTTTAGTCTGAGGTCAGCCATGACTCCATGGCAGAGTAGGGAGCAATTCAACATTTCTCTTAGCACAACAGAAGCGGAATACATTGTTGGATGTTCCGCCAGTTGTGAAGTTGTATGGATTTGGATGTTGCTGACAAATCTATTTGATCTAGATATGGAAGCCACCATGATCCTATGTGATAACCAAATTTGTATAAAGATGATGGAGAACCTTGCATTTCCTGATGAGTAGAATAACATAGAGATCTGATATCTCTTCATTCATGATATGTTTCAGAGAGGAGCCATAAAGCTCCAGTATGTTAGCACGGATGAACAGGTTGTTGATGATGTGCCAACCTTGTGCTGATGATGTGCCAGCCTCATGCTATGATGATGTTGATAGTCTCGTACTCTAATGTCAGCTTCATGTTGTGATGATGTGTGTTAGCCTCGTGCTGTGATGATTTTTCCAGTCTTGTACTGTGATTCCAACTTCATGTTGATGATATTGTGTTGACAGTCTCTTACTGTGATGCTAGATTCATGTTGTGATGATGTGTTTACAACCTCGTGCTATGATGCCAACTTCATGTTGATGATGTGTTTCCAGCCTCGTGTTGTGATGCTAACATCATGCTGATGATGTAATGTTTCCAGTATCACACTTTGATGCCAGCTTCGTGTTGATGATATTGTGTAGCCAGCTTTGTCTTATGATGTCAGCCTCGTGCTAAAGACTCTCATCCTAGTGTTGATGTTGATGATGCTCCAACCTTCATGTTGTGATGTTGTTGTTGTCGATGATGCTCCATCCTTTGTGCTGTGATGTTTTTGTTGATGATGATGCTCCAGCCTTGGTGTTGTGATATTGTCGGTGTTGATGTTGTATCAGCCTTGTGATGTTATTGATGATGATGATGTATTAGTGTTATAATAATCCATGTTGATGTAGATGATGATGATGATGCCACTTCAGCTTCTTGTTGAAGATGATGATGATGATGATGCCACTTCAGCTTCTCGCTGAAGATGATGATGATGATTCCACTTCAGCTTCTTGTTGAAGATGATGATGATGATGCCAATTCATGTTCTTGCTGAAGATGATGATGATGATGCCACTTCAGCTTCTTGTTGAATACGATGATGATGATGATGTTATTTCATCTTTCATGCTGAAGATGATGATGTTACTTTAGCCTTATGCTAAAAATATTGATGATATTACTTTAGCCTCGTGCTAAAGAAGATGATGATGTTACTTTAGCCTCACACTAAATATGATGATGATGCTACTTTAGCCTCATGCTAATGAGGATGATGATGCCACTCCAGCTCCATGATGTGAATAATGATGATGAGAAAAACTTCTGATGATTTATAGATACACCAGTCAATGTTTCAAGATGTTGTTGATGATGTTTCCCTCTCTCTCGCCTCATATTGTTGTAGAATACCCTTCTTGTTAAGGGGGAGTGTTGAAATATTGTAACTGCAAAGAGTATTCTATTTTATTATTGATTTATTATTCATTATATCAATCCCCTTTTGTGGATTGATCATGTCAGGCATTGTAAATGACCAAATCCCCTTTTGCCGATTGGTCAAACCCTAATTGTAATATGCATAAGGCGAAGTCGGACCCCAAAATTAATTAAAGTGGTTATAACCACCCAGAAGGAGAAGTTGGCCCTGCTAGTGAAAAGGCACATCCTTTCAGCACCTTCCAGATTGTATAAATAAAGGAGGCTAGCGCCTCAATTTTTCACTCACTCACTTGTTCATCAGAGCACAAGTTTGGAGATGTTGTTGGAGAAGAAGGAAGAGAGTGAGAGGCACATACTTGGGAGAGGACTTTCTATATTTTTTGGTTTATTCTCTTGTCATTGTATTGGCTATCTATATTAAGGAATTTTTTGATGGGTTTTCTCCCCCATGAGGGTTTCCCAGGATAAATGATGTGTCTCTTGTGATTGTGTATTTCTCAGTGATCCTATATATGTTATAGTTATCTAGTGAATTGAAAATAAACCTAATAATAGCTTAAACTCTAATAGATTATACAAGCAAATTAACAGAGGTTTCAACAACAAAGTATATACATTTCAATTAAAACACATGATGACAAGTTCTACAACAAACATTTTTCTTACCTCATGTATTTAACAAGATCATATATAACTTATTTTACATTGATGTCAAAGTTGTTAGGGAGAGATAGAGGTAGAACATACTATAATTACAAAAAAAAAAAATAGTCTTTTTTGAAAAGAAAATAAAATTAAAATTCTAAAAAGAAGTATTTTTATACCAATATTGAAATCTACCAAAATAATTACCTTAATGAATCTATGTCAGTCATGGGTTTTTACCCCACCAAATTCATCTTTCTTCGTTAATATATTCTTTATGTTTGAAGAAAATCCCGTGGGAAATTTAATTTCCAAATCAACCCTTTTAAAACGTTGATTTCCTTCTTTGTAAATAACCATGTAAGACTATTTTGGTCTCTGGCATTGCTATTTGAATCAATCAAATTGTGCATTGAATGATTGGCTTCCCAAGTGTCACTACAAATTTTGACAATTTTTTCTGTGTCATTCCTTCCATCTAAGATTATCCACAATGTTTTTGTTACATTCTTCCCAATATACATTGTATCAAACAAATGAGCTATTTGTAGGTTCTTGTTGGCCCTTGACCAAGATTTGGAGAACCTTGGTCATGTTTCACCATTTTTGGGACTTTGACGGGATGGTTGAAGGAGGAGCGCAAGGAGAAGTGGAGAGCACGGGATCTCGGCCCCTTTTTAGGGTAGTTTTGGGATTAGGGTTTATGTAACAAGTATGGGATGTCAACCCATGGGTTTACCCATGTTTAAGCCCCATTTTGTAATGTATAAATAGAAATCTAGGCGATGTAAGAAGGGGATAGACATATTTTGTGTGGGTGATGCTAGGTGCTAAGTGTTGTGCTAAGTGCAAGTAATTGTAAGAGGTTTTGTTCTTAGAGTATGTTGAGGTTGTAGAGATAAGTGAGGATCATTTGTAGTGTTCTATGCATAGACTATGTGAGGAGACTTTGTGCTATGATCTAACTCAGGGAAGGAGGATATGGAGAGGTGCACACAGATCTCATGTCCTCTATGGAGTAGGGTTTTGATTCTCTGTTCCTGTAAGAAGCTTGAAAGAAGATAATAAAGAAGAGAAGAGTTGGTGGATGTAACCCCACGCTGGGGTGAACCATGTATATCCTGTGTCATGGTTGCTTTGTGCTTTATGGTTGTTATATTGTTTATGTGATTGATGCTTAGTGCAATAATGTATGTTTAGATGAATTTGATAGTTTAGTGTGTAGTAATGTGAATAAAGTGCTAGATCTTATCTCTTTCCATATGCTAAGTGCCTAGATGTGTTAGATCTGGTTGAATGTTGTGCTTCTCTGTAATTAGGTTTTTATCTGTGAAGTAAATATTGGTTGAATACTAATGAATGGTAACTGCTAAGTGCTTTGCTAGAATATTGTAATCACATATCTGTGTCCCAGCTAGGTTGCAGACACTTGATTCTTGCAACCACCCCTGCCTCTACCTCGGGTGAGACTTCATCTACTTCACAGGTGTTTCCGAAAGGGTCGGTAGTTAGTGTTTTGTTAGTGCATTGTTGAAGCGTTGAACCTCGGGTCTGCCCCTATGCCAATAGTTCTCATAGTAGGGAAACCTATTTAATTGTATGGGGCAAATTTTCATTTCTTGTGGAATCCCATCAATTCCTCATCAACCTTTATGAAACATAAATGAATTAATTATACAACAATAATTGTTAGATACTATAAAAAAATTCAATACAAATAAAAATTGTAAAATATTTTGTGATGTACTCATGATACATAGTTGAAATACTTACCTTGGTGATTTATATTATATTACAACTTCCATAGGTGTTAGGGACCTAACCTCCCTAACCCCTCATGTAGGTAGAATAAGGTAATTCCATGTAATAAAGGACAATATTAATAAGGACTAGTAGTAAAGAAGAATAAGTCAAATGTAAGAAGACCTAATAGAATATTCCACTTCTAAAAGGATATTCCTCTAGATTGCTCTTTTGGATAGATAGATTTAGTATAAATAGGAGTAGAAGGTATGAGAATTTTTGTCTAGATAATTATTGCAATAGAGCTCTTCTCTATTGTAGGTTTCCCCCTCGAAGAGGCAAGTGAACAATGTTTCCTATAAATGAAGGTATAATTTTGGTGTTGTGGTTTCATCTATTTTGTTGTTCCACTGTTATTCTCTACAATATTTATGTTTTCAACTATTTGAATGGATCTGGTACCTTACAAGTGGTACCAAAGAACTTTCCTTGGAAGAAAATTGTGGGTTGTTTTTTTCAGGGAAGAGACGTATTCGGATGTCTTAAAGCTATAGATATATGTCATTCAATGCATAAATCCATGGTCGTGGAATCATGCATGTAGGAACCACTAGTGGTAGTCAAGTGCACATTATTGGCCACCCTTGTAACCCCTGTTGGTACCCCTTCGAGTGGTAGTACATCATATAACACTTGTATACGGATCAACCTAGAACTCCTGAAGCCCTCCATAGATAAATAGATCGCTCGCCTAACTATTATAGTGCCACCAAGAAAAATGCTCAGGAATATACTCTCTAGTACCTGGTTAGTCGGGTAGTACGGCTAAGGGCACAGTCTAGCCTCCTTAGTTGGTGCCCTGAGATATTGGGCCAAGTACTACAGTTGGACCCCACATGCATATCAGAGAGCTATAGAACAAGGAAAACCTTTGTCTATAGAAACCATGAATACCTTAACCCTTGGGAAGGAAAAAAAAAAGAACATACAAGACCTATTGTCATGCAACCTCACCTCATGCATTCTGGTTGTGAAATTACTACACATTTCTTCCTGTTAATAATTTGGGCATTTCAACACTGTAATATTCTTTAGATCGGATTATAACTCTGTAGGAGTAAAAAAAAATGAGTATAGTGGTCCCGTCGGCACACATATTTGGGACTTATCACATTGGTTTCCTCTCTTCACCCTGACTCCAGTTGTACCTATCATTTTTAACACAATTGTTTTTGTGGACCCAACCCCTTTTCCGACACCCTTATTTGGCGCCTATCCCATTGTATTCCCATTTTATCCCTTATCATAGTGATACCTATTATTTGACACCCTTGTTCTCAATGGTACCAAACACCCCTCCCGACCGCCTGTGTCTCCTCTATCCCATTCTCCTGCCCATTTTTCCCAGTGTCCACCACCCGAGCCAAAGAACTCAATGCATTGGTTCTTGACAACCTATAGAACAAGGAGGAAATCAAGAATATCAATTCCAACCTTAGCTCACTCAATTCCATTGTTAAAACCCTCCAGGACCAATTTTCCCACATAAAATGCCTCAAAGACATCAAGTCCACACTTGACCACTTCATGGGTCGTTCCCCAAACCCTTCCTCTTCTAAACAACTATCCTATCAGGATGACCATGACTCTTCCCATTACCAAGTTCCTCATACTACCCACTTTTTTCGATACCTACGCTTTCCCAGAATTGAGGTGAAAAAAATTGATGGATTGAATCCCATAGGTCGGGTCACTCAAATGGAACATTATTTCTCTTTGCATGGAATTACTAATGATTTAGCCAAGCTTCATTATGGTATCCTACATCTGTATCTGGAATGATCGCAATGGTGGAAATGGTGAAAAAATGCCTTCCAAGGGTATGTTTCTTGGACACAGTTTGTAGTAGATCTTTATGACTGCTTTGACTCTGACACCCACCATTTAGGTTTTTTGACCATGTTGAAGTAGTCTGGGAAAGTAGAAGCTTTTATTGCCACATTTGAGCACTTGGCTTTCAAAATAGAGGGCCTGTCAGAATATTTCTCGAGGGAATTCTTTATTAGTGGCCTAAAATTTTAAATTCATGCCCATGTTATTATGGCATGCCCCCAGACTTGGTTGGAAGCTTGATATAAAAATGATAAAGGTTTTTGTATATAAATTGCAAGTGCAAAATGTATGTGTCTTGGGAAATTGGATCAAGTTGCAAGAACATGAAAATATTGAGTTTTTATACTTAAAATGAACAACATAAATAGTCATAAACAACCATTAAAATAAGCACATAACACAACAAAATGATAAAGGAGTTCACCACTCTCTTGGGCTACATCTCCTAGTCCAGCTTCCAATGGATCATTTTCATTATATGATCAAAGTGTTAAAACAAAATAATGTTTTATAATGCTCTGAATGAAAAATTGATGGCTCCAATGGCTCCATAATGTCCAAAAACCCCTAGATGGGCTCTTTCTGCTCCTGGTTTGGCAAAAAATTGAAGAAAATACACTTCCTAGAAATTTTTCCCTAATACTTGTTGTCTCTGCTCGCCAAAATATACCCACTATCTGAAAAACCTGGAAGTCGCTCCAAAAACTAGCTCTCCTTCCATTATGGGCATGTGGTCAAATTTGGCACACAGTTAGCAAAATTAGCACCCTTTCTCCGGAGGTTATGGTTGCATGGGGGTATGTGTGTTCCACGTGGTCGAGGGTCGGTGCTAAAAACTTGCACCTGTCGGTGATTTCCTCCATTCCCACATGCTTGGACATATGACATAGAATTTGTGTGTGTGGCCATGGGCTGGGGCTAAGACCCAACCCTTTTTCCGTCTACACTAACCATAACTTAAGCTTAAATATTAGTTTCAAACATAAGGGTTAAGAAACAACTATAGGCGGGCTAGTGG
>JASDQU010229059.1:2265-12872 GCA_032191745.1 Picea mariana | reverse complement strand
TTTATTTACTTTTGCTGGAATGTACTAGGGTACCTTGGGAGTCAATGACATCATGGATGATTTACCTCACACTTTTTAATGGTTTACATCAATTACCAGTAATCAAGTGGTTTCTACCTTTAACATCAAATCATCTATTCACATGGTTAGATTTGTTCTACATCGGGATCGAGATGAAGATCCTAGCTTGGGAACTCACTTTGTTATGTGTTTTTCCTAGTCTGCTATGGAGATAATTTGAGCATGTAAAATATTTCAATACCATCACCATGCTCGCAATATTAATGATATATATATAAATATTGTCACATAGATCCACATTGTATTGATTCGTGGCTATGTTTCATCATCTTGTAAATCCATTGTGTATTTTTCATGGCTGCGATCAGCTGATGTAATGGAGGTATGCATCCACATTGTATCTCTTATGGCCATATACTTAGTCGGTATTCCCATGGATCCGCAGTGTATTGGTCGACGACCTTGCTTGGAGTCATCTCATATTCCAAGCATAAGTATGGTTTCCTCGGAAATGGAACATATATTAATGTTGTTTGATGATTATTTGTAGCCTTTGTCAGTTTCTCCCACTCCAACACCCTTGCATTGAAGAATTGTTAAAGTTTTTTGGCCATTAGTTTCTCTTTTTACCTCACACTTTATGGGGCATTTGTTACACATCAAAATACCACATTTGTGTTTCACACCCTAAGTGTCGCAAACTGACATATGCACCTCGGTAAGTGTTGCATTCACTATCGCAAGTGTCGTATGCACATTCTAAAGTGTCTCATTTACTTTTTGAGGTGTTTCCACCCGTTGACACCATTAAAACAATTGTTCATGACCGCTAATTCATGTGGGAGGAGGAAAACCATCATTTCTAAGTCAAAACACACTTTTTCCTTGGAAATTTCGACCCTTTTTTGGCATTTATGAAGGTTTGTTCCCCCCTCTCCATACTTGGGGTGAACCCAAGGTGCCCCCTCTTCCACTATAGGGGAGAAGTGATCCTATAATGGCACTTTATCTCTCTCTGGGGTGAGCTTTGGTGTTGTTGAGAGAAAGCGGGGCTCTCCCCCACCTTAATCTATGGGCCAGCTCTTTGAGATTGAGTTAGTTGTGTTCAAAACTCATGCTTGGGATTCACTTTAGGATCTGATACAAGCCTCAAGGAGCCATATCCTCAACCATACCCCTCATTTACTCATGGTTTTTGTGCCTCTCAAGACTATATATTGAGGGCTTTCCAAGGTGAGTATCAAACCTTTGATCTTGGTAGATTTGTGCAAGGGATGGACGAGGAGAGCTTGGAGGATTGTTGCATCATCATCCATCTTTGTAAGTATTCTCTTTGGGTTCTCATTTTAATATACTTGGCCTATTTCATTCAATCTTGTGTATTCTTGCATGTTCTTGTATATTGTTCCTTCGATCTTTGTAGATAAATTTGCTTTACCTAATCCACTAGAGTAGGAGGTATTTGTTTATCTTTGTTTCCCATTGTAGGTATCAAGTTGAACCAGGGATTTTGGGTATCAGGCTTGGATTGGAAGAATTAAGGAAAAATTTCGAAAGAAGGTGCATCACACCCTCTCTCCCTCTCTTTTTATGATTGGTTAAAATGAATTCAAATGGATGTTAGTGTCCACTTGTAGTGTTTTTGTCTTGGTATAGGGGTCTGTAATCCAAAGGAGGTTTCACTTTTCTGCGGGTGAAACACTCTGTAACATGTATACAAATATATGAAATAGATATTGAATGATTATTTTTTAGCATGGAATCATACTTGGATTGCACAAAACTAGTTAATGGATCTTAAGCATACAAGCAAGGTCCAGGAGTGCATCAAGGTGTTTTTGGGCCCTATGTTGGAAATCAAGGACGTGGTTGATGAATACATGTTGTCTCATTTTATGAAGGGGCTACAACCTTGGATGCAAAATGGAATCTGACACTAGAACGTGCATAATATTTACTTGGACATCGTTGTAGTAGGTAAGTTTCTCTACTTCAAGAATGTAGGAAGAAGTCTATAAGTAAATGAAGAAAGTTCAAGAGAGAAGAAACATGGAAAGATCAAGAATAAAGGAAAAGGAAAGACAAATCCATCTAGGAAATCTAGCAAGGGTAAAACTAGGCAACCAGATGCACCTTAGGACAAAAATGGAGGTAATCCCATTGTTTTTTTGGATCTATTAAAATTATCACTATGCTAAGAATTACCCTTTAGAGAAAAAATTAAATGTTTTGGAGCAAGTGGATCGAACTTCATTTGGTGTATTGATAGTATTAAGTGATATTGGTATAACTTGGAGAAAATAGTTCATATTGGAGTCTACTATATTATATATGGGTTCATGTTGTACAAAGGTGTTGTAGACATTAACCAAGATAATAGAACTAGTCCTGCCAGGTCATAAAAAAAAAAACATGGTCAATAAAACAAACATGATAGAAATAGACTTGTTGATGTAATGAGTAGCCTGAGAATGTGACTAATAATGTAACTATCTAATAATGCAAGAGAAGTAAATAATTTATACATTTTCGTAAATGCGTTATGGATTGTGACCGAGGTGACCACCCTTAAAACCTACATTTTTCAAATACAATAATAGGTTAAATGACTAAATAATAACTAAACATCAATGAGGTAGTGTTTGACAAAGAGAATTAAACATTATATGACTGAATAATAATTAAAACTTTACTATGCTCTAGAAATACTAAAGGGGATACCTCATGAAGAGATCCTCTTGGTTTCGATAATAATTTATTCTCTACTAAACAAGACCAACCACATGAAGGTAGAAGCTCATTTTTCCCCTCCCGCCCCCCTCGCATCACTCTCAATTCCCATACCCAATCATGTATAACAAGTAGAAAAACAAGAATTAAAGGTAAATGAAAGAAAGAAGGTACATGCATACAGAACATATAAGGTCCACGCACAACTAGTAAAACAAAAAATTATACAGTCAATAATTTATATTAATAAATTTTTCATAATGATAGGTATAATATGAATAAAGTATTCGGTACTTATAATTTGAGATTTTAATGTCAAGTAACCACCTTGGAGAAGATTGTGTTTCCCATGTTTTTCTACCCTCCCAAAAGTTGTACCATGATTTCACTACATCCACACCTCCAAAAGGTCATATGTCCCTTTCATTGAATCCATCATTTCCATGTCACTATTTATATGTCTCCCATGTTTTTCTAGTATTTCCTTGGTTGTTTTTCATATGCTCCCAGACACATCAAAAACAACCAAGGAAAGACTAGAAAAACATGGGGAGCACAAACATTGTCAGAAATGCATTGTGGATTGTAGAGGTGACCACCTTTCAAACCCGAATTTTTCAAAGACAATAACAAGTTAAATGACTAAATAATAACTAAAAATTTATGAGCTTTCATTTGACAAAGATAATTAAACATTATATGATTGAATAATAAATAAACATGTATGACACAGGGAATACCTCATGAATGATATCCTCTTGTTTTCGAGAATAATTTCATCTCTACTAAACAAGAACAACCACGTGAAGGTGGAATCTCGTTTGGCCCCTCCTCTCTCTCTCCCTCCCTCCCCCCCGCATCACTCTCAATTCACCATAACCATTCATGAATAACAAGTAGAAAAACAATAATTAAAGGTAAATGAAAGAAACAAGGTATACATAACATATAAGGTCCAAGCAAAACTAGAAAAATAAAAAAAAAATTGTATAGTCAATAATTTATATTAATAAAATTTGTCCTGAAAATATGTACAACCACTTATTTCTTTGTTTCTTATTTTTAATAAAACTAATGAGTGTATCGTCATCATGTTCATCTCGATCTCGAACTTCAGCTATTAGGTCTTGTTCTGCTGCTAGAAGGTGATGGGACATCTCAAGCATTCTAGTACTTCTAATAGCAAGACGTGGACATTGATGAACTACAGGGGGCACATCCACTACAATAAAAAAAAAATGTTAAAAGGACATGGTTAGTTATTATTCATAGAAGTGATTCATAAGTACGAATATCATTACTATGTTTTTTACCTGGACTAGTTGACACCATTGGTTGGATTGTCGTCGGTTCTTCTCCTCTCTGAGCACCCTCATCTACATGATCTACCATTGAAACAAGGAAATTTATAATGTCATGAAATCGACATGACACTGATACCAAACTTGACTTGGTTCTAGGCCACTTACTGAAGGTCAAATTTACAATTTTGGATCTATTAAACTTGATTGTGCTAAAGGTGAAAAGATGTGCTTATGAAGAATTGAACCCAAATTGAATATTAACTTGGTGAATATGTTGTTAGTCTCATATATCCATTACTTAATGCATTAATAATCATAATTGTGGAAATAAAACATTCATAGGAAAACATGAGGCAAGAGATCACCGAGTTGTTAACAGAGTTCACCAGGACATCTTGACTACGTCTCCAGATCCACCTGGAATATGAATCACTATATTATCCTTCCTTTGAAAGGGATGAAATATTATCACAAAATGTGGCACATGATCCTTATAGGAATGAAACCTAGAGCAGCCTTAAGGCTCTCACATAAATGACGTTTCTTCAGACACCAAAAGGACTACATTTGAGCTCTCTCTCCACCAAGGGGTGATCCATAAAGGATTCATGCCTAGATATTTACATAGGGATTTTATATAGTTTTCCTTAAATCCATAATTCAAGGAGACAAGATCCACAAATTTAGGATCTAATAACCACTCAAGGAAAAAAATGATAAAGCATCTCAACCAAATTTGAAGACCCTTAACTTCCTCCTTGAGACTAGAAAACCACTTTTGGTAAAGTGAGGAAGAGTCCAAACCAACTTATGAGAACCTTAACTCCCTCCTTAAAACTAGAAAACTAACTTCCCCTAATTTGTGAGTTGGATTCTCTCACAAAACTAATTTCTCATTTTCAAAATTAAATGAATAATACGTGAGATTCTCAAACTCACTTCAAGCATTAATCAGTTTTCCAATTTGCATGAATAATACATGAGTTTCTCTCTCACCTAAAGTATTAATCATTTTTACATTTTAAGTAAATCATTCATGATTATTAATTATTCTTTTCCACCTACCATAAATTAGTATTTTAATGATATTCTCCATGATGTGCAAAGTAATGATTCCCTATGTGGATATCCTCCCGAATCACACCTCCCCTAAAAAATCACTCTTGCTCCTCCAAAATTTTAGAGAGAAATTGTAACTTGAATCTCCGCAACCACCTTCTAGGAAGAGTCTTACACTCCACAATGCACTTCCCCACTGCTCAATATGCATAACCAATTTCTTTGACATGTCATACCTTTCTTCTCCTTCACCTTTGTACTTTGGAATGAGGATGTTGATGCCAACACTTGCACCAATGAAAATTTGTAGCTAATTCCACGATATTCATAACAAATGTCTCTAAAAGGTCGTACCATTCTTCTCCTTCAACTTTGTACTTCGGAAGTATTATGTCGATGCTGACACTTGCATCAATGCAAATATGTAGTTGATTCCTTGATCTGCATAACAAATGTCTCTGAAAGGCCACACCCTTCTTCTCCTTCACCTTTGTACTTCGGAATGAGGATGCCAATTCCAACACTTGCATCAATGCAAATTTGTAGCTTACAATACATGGAATACAACTTTTCAAAATAGTACCATACTTTCCAAGAGTTTATCAAACACTCATGGAAAATTTTACAATGATTGTTAAGACAAGACTTAGGAAAATATTGTCTCTCACTCAACAATGGCTACAAGACCCATTAYAATGTTGTCAAAACAGGCCTAGGAAAAACAATTCCTCTCACTCAACAGTGGCTACAAGACCCATTACAAGGTTGCAACAATAGGTCTAGGAAAAACAACGCCTCTCACTCAACAGTGGCTATAAGACCCATTAAAATGTTGCTAGMRAGGCTTACAAGGTTTAGGCATAGAAAAAAATGCCYCTCACTCTCATCCATACTTTCAAGAGTCGATAATTACAACCTTTTATATCATTAACATTCAAGAAAATACCCCCAAATATGCACTAGTGGCAACTCTATGGTTTTTTAAAATCCCCCATTACAAACATGTACAACATAAAAAAATAAGGCAAATTCCACCATCATCATACTCATCTTGCAATTTTGAGACTTTTGGCTGTAAACATGACTACTTTCTATCGAAGTGTCAAAATGGCATCTTACGCACCATCTCAGTTTATGTGAAAGGCTCAAACAATGAATTTACTACAATAATTCAGATCTTGTTGCCCTGCTTCATCACTCAAAGATCACCAAAATCTGCAGCATCCATTCATCCTCTTGCAATTTTCAAAAATGGGAAAAAACCATAAATGCATAAAACTTACATTGGTTATCATTCTAAGCTGCTCAACTAGCTGCTCAAATCTTTGCATACACAGCACCATCAAATTTGTCTTGTCATTCTACAAATTTTGACGGTAAACTCAACCTATTCTAAAAGGTGCAACTCTTCCTCGAAGTTCATGCCATGCATTAATGATAAAAGTGGGCTTCTGCCATGAGCCCTGAAATTCCGCTAATCAGATCACAAAACATATTGTTCCATTCAATCCATCTTGAAAAAGCATGCAAAAATAACTATACGTTCATACAATTACGTCACTTTCACTTATGGACCCCCTGGGCTCTCTGCCTCGAAAAAATATGCCATGCATTAATGAAAAAAGTGGGCTTCAATCATGAGCCCCAAAATTATGTTGCTTGGATTCAAATTCTGACTACACTAGTGGATTTTTGGTGAAAAAAGGTGCAAAAATGACTATAATTTCGTCAAATTCTGACACTGTGACATCTAGGCCCCTCCTGGGATCCCTGCCTCGAAATACATGCCAAAATAGTCCATATGACCTGCAAAAAATTTACCATGCATTAAATTTCATGCCATGTACGGTAGTGCCACATGTCACCCCTGAATTGGGCCTATCGACTACCATTTATCACTCTCCAAAAGGGACATGTGGCACTTTGTGGGTGGCTCCATGTGGCGTGCCTTGGTAGTTCCACATGGATACCTTTGGGGGTTCCATGTGGCACTCATATATTGGTCCAACTGAGTGTTGGTTTGTTCAATTTCCCTCGACACATGGCAAGTTCTGATGCTACCACATCAACATGCCACATCAACATTGTATGAACTGTCAGATCATCTTGTTGACATCACTGCCATGTAGACTATCATACTGCCACATGGCATCTATACAGTGCCATGTGGCACCTTTTTACTAGCCCAAGTGAACCCCAAAAATGTCAAATATTCCTGACACATGGAAAAACCACACTGCATCACTACCCAGTCATCATGCCACATCATCTATTGTATCAACGCCATGTCAGTGTCATACTGTCAAGTATACCTTCCACATTAGCATTGTACTATCAATTGTACCAACCACATCATCTTCCATACTGCCACAACAACATCCAGTCAGCATGCCCCATCATTTCCACATCATCTTCTATACTACCACGTCATCTTCTGTATAGTCTGCCACATCACTGTTGTGTTAGAATGACACGTGGCCAAATATGGTTGGTCCAACTAGGTGCCAAATCACCCAAAAACGAATGGCATAAGGCACTCTCTTGGGTTGCCATGTCACCATGATGATGTCAGAAGAACATGTGTCTTCTTCTGCACCTACCAACTCAGCATGTTGACTTCAGCACTTTACAGACTTCGTCGGTTTTCCCTATTTGCTAAAACATTCAAATGGCCATAACTTTCACATTTGGACACTGTTTGAGGTGTCGTTTGCACCATTGGAAATCTATCGTCGAGCTCTTCGACTTGGTGTTTTTTTTGGTCGAATTCTAGGAAATTTGTTTTTTGGCCATTTTTTCCTTGACTAAAGAGGATCCAGCCTTCAATTGCATAGACTTGGGTACAAGATTATTTCTTGGTGCCACGAAGCTCAAGGTGAAGCTTCCAACATTCCCTGCTCCAGTGACCACTCATTTGGCAGTGAGTGCAATAGTTGTGTGACTTCATGTCTGTCTCACTTTCACTGTAAAGAGACTTTCTCTTCCAGCACTTTGCAACATTCTTATTGTCCCAAGATGTTGTTGGTGATGATCTCATCTCTTTGCTTGAAGAATCCTCTACTTCTACTGCTTTTTCACCATACCCCAATCCCATATATCAGGGTCTTCCTTCAACCTCCGGTGGTTGAATAATGCCTTGGCCATTAATACCAATACCTCCTTCTTTATACCCCATATTCCATGGAATATTCAAGTCAGTTCCCTTGGTGTCCCTTTCAAAAAAATCCAAAAAAGGCATCATCATTAATAAGGGAAGGAATTGAACATGGAGAATTATTTACCTCCATTCATGTTTATGACGCTTGGTCATCTTCCTGAAGTTTTCCTAACTTCTCTTCCTGGTTGGATGAAGTTGTAGATGAGATTGTTAGGAAACCACCTTGGTTACTTGGTGCCTAGAGAGCATCCTCTATTATCCAAAAATATGTGCAGATATCAACATTTTCATATAAAGAACCATAATTAATATACCTTCCATAGCCACAAGTTGATCTGGTCTTGGAGGGACTTTTTGCCTCCTATGTAGTGGAACATTCTCCAACTTTTTCATCCATAGTCTTCTCTAACATTAGTCTCAATCTATGATTATCATCCTCTGCAACTTGTAGAATCCTTCTGATCTCTTCATTCTTTGTTTGTATACATTGATTTATTTCTTCAAGCTCTTTGAGCCATTCATTCATTGATACTTTTCACATCTTGTCTTCAACACCTGCAATCAATTTCAATCCTTCTCTGATACCACTTGATCTGCAAATAGGGTGACACTGATACTAAACTTGATTTGGTTCTAGGCCACTTAACGAAGGTTGGATTTACAATTTCATATCTATTGAACTTGATTGTGTCAAAGGTGAAAAGATGTGCTAATGATTATTTGAATCCAAATTGAATATTAACTTGGTGAATATGTTGTTAGTCTCATATATCCATTACTTAATGCAATAATAATCATAATTTCGGAAATAAAACATGCATAAGAGAACATTAGACAAGAGATCACTGAGTTGTTAATGGAGTTCACCAGGACATCCTGGCTACGTCTCTGGATCCGCTTGGAATACAAATTGCTATATTATCCTTCCTTTGAAAGGTAATGTGGAACATGATCCTTACATGGATGAAACCCAAAGMAACCTTAAGGCTCTCACATAAGTGACATTTCTTTAGACACTAGAAGGACTACATTTGAGCTCTCTCTCCACCAAGGGATTCTCCATAAAGGATTCATGCCTAAAGATTTACAAAGGAGTTTTATATAGTTTTCCTTAACTCAATAATTCAAGGAMACAAGATCCACAAATTTATGATGTAATAACCACTCAAAGACAAAAACGAGAAAKCATATCAACCAACTTGGAAGACCCTTAACTTCCTCCTTGAGACTAGGAAACCACTTKTGGTAAAGTGAGGAAGAGTCCAAACCAACTCATGAGACCCTTAACTTCCCCCTTAAAACTAGGAAACCAATTTCCACTTAAAATTAGGAAACTAATTTGTGAGTTGGATCCTCTCACAAAACTAATTTCCCATTTTTACAATTAAATGAATAATATGTGAGATTCTCAAACTCACTTCAAGCATTAATCATTTTTCCAATTTGCATGAATAATACATAAGTTTCTCACTCACTTAAAGTATCAATCATTTTTACATTTTAAATAAATCATTCATGAGCATTAATTATTCTTTGCCACCTACCATCAATTAGTATTTTAATGATCTTTTCCATGGTGTGAAAAGTAATGATTCCTTGTGTGGAGATCCTCCTAGATCATATAAGTACACCATGTGAGGGAAATATTTATAATCGTCATATTATACATTTTATTTTAAATACATGCATACTGTGATGGGTTTGCGAACCACTAGTATCATGGGGTTTGTTTCCACCATCGTCAAATGAATTGGTGTTGCTTTCATGCTTAAAACATATAGAGACATAATTAATTGATGGGTAAAATCAATTATCAATATATTGGACAAGTTATCAATAACCACAATATTGTCATTTTATTTACCAGTTCATCTGAAGGGTCCCTTCCTTTGTCGATTTTCCATGACAACTTCAAATTCGAACTTGAAATCAAGCATCAAGTCTTATTTTGTGGCGGAACTGTTGAAGATATCCCCCTGCATCACATGGCATAAGATATGGATTTTGTCTTATTGGTTGCAATTAGATAAAATTTGCATGATGATATGTATAATATGAATAAAGTATTTGGTACTTATAATTCTAGCTTTTAATCTCAGGTAACCACCTTGGCCAAGTTTGTGTTGACCATGTGTATCTAGTCTTGTCTTTGATTCTTTTGATGTGTCTAGGAGCCTACAAAAAGTTTCAAGTATGTTTTAAGATATCATGTTTTTTCTATAAAACTAAACTAAATTCATCATATTCAATTCAAAATATCATATATTACCTTCTAGGGCCAGGTGGTGTCTTCCCTTCGGTCCTCTGAGCCATAGATAGAGAGGAAAATATCCTTG
>JASDQU010229058.1:6542-17197 GCA_032191745.1 Picea mariana | reverse complement strand
GTAGCTGGTACTAGACTCTCTCTAGGGGAAAACCACTTCCCAATAGACTCTATCACCTGGAGAGAGTTTCTTGCAGGCCTGACAACCTACCTCTTCTACCATGAGCCTGACTACCTAGTTCTTCAACCAGTTTTCAGCCCAATTTCCGCAAGGTGAGGATAACAACAACAACAACTGGTCAATTTCACTCAGGAAACACAGAAACCAACAACCAAAATACAGTTCAGGTACGGGCTTGACTCTGCAATAGTGGATAGGCTCAACTCACAGGATACACAGGTGACATGGCTCAATAAATGCAGAGATCAAACACAGACTCAAGCGGTTCCGACGGAAGAAAATGACAACAGGCCACTGAGACACAACACGGTTAAGTTAAACTATGTTCCAGAGCTGCATGACCAAGAATCAATGCAGAGGTCGAACATAGACTCAACAACTCATATAGAAGGTGTATCAGCTTCTGAAGAAAACATCACAGGCTTCGGGTTTCAGAGCTGCGTGAGGGTATGCATGTAAAGATCAGACGAAATTCCCAGTTTCAGGCAATCGATGGAAGAATGGAGGATGAACCCCCAAATCAGCTGGCGCTTCATCCTTTAACTGCATGCACCTAGGTAGACACTTGTCTTCCTAGAGCTACATGTGTTCCCTTTTTCACACATTGGAGTTTCATGCGTTGCCTCTCTCAGAACTTAGGATAAAAACATGTTTTTCCCACAGCTTTAGAATAGTAATAAAATATTATTCCCAAGCACTTAATCCCCTAAGATTAGCCCCTCTTTCCAACCTTTCATCCCCCTCTTCCCTTACCCACTCTGTGGAATCTTATTCCCCCATCAATCTTTCTTCATGGTCAGTCTGCACGTAATGATGTTTAATCTTTATTATTGTTCTGCATATTGTATATACAAAAACAGGCTCATGGCCTTTAATACCTAGGCTCTCCGACCTATTAACACATAAACTTACCATATTATAAATACTTGGCTCACCAACCTATAAAACATAATTACAATTCATAATTACAACATAGCTTGTTCTTGGGGATATTACAATCCCCTCCCCTTATTTTTGCATTGTCCTCAGTGCAACTTTCACACATCATCAACAAGATTTTCAAAATATTAAAAAAGATGTGGGTATTCTACTCGCATAGCATCCTCATGCTCCCATGTCACATCCTCAGGACCGTACCAGGTCCAATGGACCTTTACAATCCCTATGGCTCAATTCCAGAGTTTTTTTCTTTTCCGATCCAATATGCACACAGGATGCACTTGCAGGACACCTTCTTGCTCCAACTGAATCACATTCCAATCAATTACATGATTAGCATTAGGTATATATTTCTTAAGAAATGAAACATGAAACACATTATGTACAGTCATGGATGTAGGTAATGCAAGGATATATGCAAATGGCCCAATCCTTTCTAGGATTTCAAATGGCCCACAACATCTGGCTGCCAACTTGGCACAGTTTCCCATCTTCACGAAACTTTTATTGGCTTTCACTTTCAGGAAAACATGAACACCCACTTTAAACTCTTTGTGGGTTCAGTTTTGATCATCATAACTTTTCTACCTGTCTTGGGCAGCCTTTAAATTTTGCTTAATTTTTAGCATCTTTTCTTTCATTTCCTTGAGCAATTTTGGCCCAACTACTGCCCTATCAGCTGGATCATCCCAACTCACTGGATTATTTCACTTTCTGCCATAAAGTGCTTCAAATGGGCTCATCTTCAATGATGCTTAATACTCATTGTTGTAGGCGAATTCTACCAAGTGTAGGTAGTCTTCCCATTTAGATGGTTTTTCCATCACATACATCCTTAGTATGTATTCTATTACTCGATTCACCCTCTTTGTCTTCCCACTAGAATCAGGATGATAGGTTGTACTAAATTTCATATTCGTTCTGAACCCCTTGAATAAACCTTTCCAGAAATTTGAGGTAAATTTTGGGTCTCTGTTAGACACAATTGTCTTGGGAATGCCATGCAATCATGCCACTTCCTTCATAAAAATATCAACAACATCCACTTCTTTGTGAGTAGTCTTTAACGAAATGAAATGGGGATATTTTGTAAGATTTTCCACCACCACCATGATTGAATCATGATGCTTGCCTTTTCTAGGCAATCTTGTGATGAAATCCATTTTCACCACTCTCCACTTCCACTCAGGAATGGGTAAAGGTTGCAGCAACCCTGCTAGGTGTTTGTGCTCAGCATTAACCTTCTGGCAGTCCATACATCTGGTGATATATTCTGCAATATTTTTCTTCATACCTGGCCAAAAGTAATGACTCTTGGTTGTTGCCACAATTTTCTGATATCCAGGGTGCCCAACATAAGGCACATTATGCATCTCATGCAAAATCGCAAGTTTCAAATATTGGACATTAGGTAGATAAATTATGTTCTTGTACAGAAGTATTCCATCGGTTTCCAATTTATAAATCTCCACTTTCTGTGGCATATTACCTTGTTGTAGCTTTGCTACCAAATCCCTGTACTGCAAATCTGCATTTGCATATTCCAAAATTCTTCTTTTAATATCAGTTCTATACATTCTAATGGATGTAGCATGCAATTTGTGTACTCTTCTATTGAGTGCATCAACCACTTTATTTTCATTCCCTTTTATATGCTTGATATCAAAATCGCACTCACAAAGAAACTCTAGCCACCTACTCTGTTTAGCATTCAAGTTTGGTTGATCAAACAAATACTTCAAACTATTATGGTCTGTCGTTAGTTTGAACCTCCTTCCCATGAGGTAATGCCTCCATTTCTTTAGAGCATGTACTATGGCTACCAACTCCAAATCTTGAGTTTCATAGTTCCTTTCGTGCTCCTTCAACTTTTTGGATTCATAACAAATTATGAATCCATTCTGACTGAGGAATCCTCCTAGTTCTTCTCTCCATGCATCTTTGCACACCATAAAGTCTTCATTCAGATCTACAATCCTCAGGATTGGATCACTAGTTAACAGTTGCTTCAATCGCTGAAAGCTTTTCTCACAATCTTTTGTCCACTGAAATTTCTTCTCTTTCCTTTGCAAGGAAGTGATAGGGTGAGATATCCTCAAGAACCCTAGGGTAAACCTTCTGTAATAACCATCTAGACCCATAAATGATTTGATTTCTGTCACTTTCTATGGCGCTGACCATTCTCTGATGGCCTCATTCTTCTCAGGATCTAAAACTATCCCTTCCTTCGAAATAATATGCCCCAAGTAATGGATCTGCTCCTGATAAAAAATCACTTGTTCAACTTGGCATACAGTTGGTGCTCTTGTAGCACCTGTAATACCATACTAAGATGTTTTTCATGCTCTTCCTCCAACTTGGAATACACTAGAATGTCATCCAGGAAGACTATGACAAACTTGTCTAGATAGTCCCCGAATATACCATTCATCAGGCACATAAAAACACCAGGTGCGTTCGACAGTCCAAACGACACCACTGTAAACTCGTAATGAGCATACCTTGTTCTAAAGGTGGTATTGCTGATGTATTCATCCTTTATCCTTACCTGGTGATATCCCGACCTGAGGTCTATCTTCGAAAATATCTTTGCATCCTTCAAATGATCGAAGAGGTCATCAATCCTCGGCAGAGGATATTTGTTATTTACAGTTACTTTGTTCAATTGTCTGAAATCGATACACAATATCAACGTCTCGTCCTTCTTCTTCATGAACAGAACCAGGGCACCCTAAGGTGACACACTTGGGCGTATGTACCCCTTCTTCAGAAGCTCTTCAAGCTGCAATTGCAAATCTTTCATCTCTGGCGTACTCATTCTGTAAGGAGCTTTCAAAATTGGAGCTACTCCAGGAATCAAGTTTACAGAGAAGTCAATATCTCTCTTCAGGGGTATTCCAAGTATCTCCTAAAATACATCTTCAAACTCCTTTAGTATGACTTTATCTCCAATACTTGACACCTTATCATGAGGTGTTTCCTTCACATGGGATGCAAATAAGTGTCAGCCTTTCCTGTAGCACTTCTTCAACTGCATTGCTGAGATTAATCTAATAGCAACAACTCTGGGAATTCCTTGGACTGTTTTCTGATTTCCTTCCTCATCCAGGCAAGTGAATTCCTTGTTATGAAATTCCAAGATGGCATGGTGTTGGTCCAACTAGTCCATCCCAATTAGATAGTCATAAGAACCTAAAGGCAGAACATTCAATTCAGCCTTTGTGCTTAGTCCATTCATGTCCACAGGACAAGACTTAACCAACTTAGTGACCTTCCTCTTGGTTCCTGTATCCATCTGCACTAACCAAGACTTTTCATGTTTTCTTCTCAACAAATGAAAACTTTCCACCACTCTAGGATCTATATAACTATGGCTAGCCCCTGAATCAATTAAAATAGTAAAGGCATGGTTGTTAATCATACCTTCCACTTCAATCATGTGTGACTGATATTCAACTTGCTTGTTTTCCAGGGCTGCATAGATCCTTGGCATTCTACTGCCCATGTCCTCCACTATTTCATCCTACAGAACACTATGGACAACTCTCACTTTGCCATTTTTATGGGGACAATCTCTATACTTGTGGTTCTCTTTACAGCCCCAACACTGAATGGGTGATTGCCTTGGCCTTTGCTCCCCTACATCATCCATTCTCCGCTCTTTAAATGATGGTTTTCCTTGAGGACTGTTTCTGAAAAAGGGTGTCTTAGTTCCCTTCTTCCTCTGATCCATATGGAATTTCTTCTTGTCTTCTCAAGCCTTCCAAAAAGTAGGCTTCTCTCTTTGCTGCTCATATAAGCATTTCTCTCTTCTTATCATTTCTTCCATAGTATTAGGATAATCATACTGAATCTTGTCACTGATGGATGGTGGAAATCCACTTAGATACCTATGGATCTTGATAGTCTCATCTTTGATGAATGAAACATACTTCAGTAATTCCAAAAATATTCATTTGTACTCATCAATGGTCATGTTGCCCAGTTTGAGTTCAAAGAACTCTTTCATCTTTTTGTCATAATATCTTTTAGTCAAGTATTTCTTCTCGAAATACCTCTTGAATTCTTTCCAAGTGACATCTTTCTCTCTAATGTACTGCACCTACACAAGCTGATCCCACCACATGGATGTTTTTCCTTTCAATTGATACATTGCAATTCTTCCTTTTGCATGAGAGGAATAATTTTTCAATTGGAAATATTTCCTCATGCCAAGAAAACATGTTTCCGCATCTTCCTCCTTATATTCTCCATCAAACATAGGAGGCTTAATATTGTTCATTTCTCCCTTTAGTTCATACACTCCAAATATCATGTTCTTTCTGGTAGGATATGGGCTTGAACTACTATGTGCCCTCCTCTTGGAGTGACCTTGGGAGTGATGATGGTGGTTACCAACACTCCTTGATCTTCTTCCCTCAGAAATCAGGTGACTCCCTATTTTTCTCGAGTCTCTCTCCTGGTCCAACTTATTTTCTATTCTCTCAAGACTCTTCATCAAATTTAAGTTTAATTCACCTTGTTTATCCTGAGATTTCTTGATCTTTATGCTATTTGTTGGGTGAGTTTGGGCATCTTTCTGCAGTTTTTCAATGATCTTCATCATATGCCCTTCCCTATCTATATCTTCTCCATGCCCATTGGAGTTTGACCCTTCAACTCCCAAATGAACATCCATCCCTTTAGCTTCATTCTCTGAACTGGAATCATTTTGTTCTCCTCCATTTCTTTGCACTCAGTGTCAACTCTAATCGGTTCTGGCACTCACTAAGCTTCTGCAAACACAATGTCTAGACAATCGGAATTTGTCAGGCCATTATTCCTTAACAAATCCCACAACATTCATAAGCAAATATGAATTAAGAGAACGTTCAAATTTCATGAATTTTCTGAGCTCTTCTTGGCTCTGTAACAATCCTTTAGGCTCTATCCCCTTCTCTCTTAATCCCCAACCCACGTGATCGCGGGTCGTGACCACTTGCCTAGTAAAAAGGGTGCTTCGCGACTTCGGGTTTCGAGAGGTTTCAAAGAACTTCACAAAAACTTCCTGAGTTTCAGACTAACAAACTCACGACATAGGGCAGATCAATCATCCATGTCTACCTAGCATCAAATGGCTAACACTCGTGGTGTAATCTCAGGCGTCTGAGTTCTGGGACTTCAGGGCTTCATAAGATTTCACATCTGCGCACCCCAAATCATTAATCTTTGAACACTCCCACGTCACATTAGGTGATGTCATTACATTACATCACTTACGATTTTCCAAATTGTGGGGGCATGCAACGGTGGTTTTGGAGTAACCCACCTTTCATCCCACAATTCTCTTGACACTGACACGTAACCCTTCAGTGAAACCACAGTTTGGATTACGGGACCACCTTGGATAATTATCTTTCGTGCAACCTGGGTCCCCGCAATGCATCCTGGCTTTTGATCTTAATGTATCGTGATCAACGCCACTCTGGGTCCTCCGACCCTTAACTACATTACGTAAAATTGGTCCCCACTAAACCTTGTCACATAGGATGCCACATGGCGTAATACTAGCAACATCATCCGACCCCACCACGTCTATTCTTTCGCTTTAGAACTTTGAACTTCAAGAGTTTGTGCAATGACACATCCCACTTCTCCCGCTATTCGAATTCCTGAACTTACAATCTGCTCTTCCGCTTGATCCAACAGTCAAGCTCTTTTCTCCAGATCTATGGTGTATATCTCCCTCGGGACTTTGGGGTTTCAAGTTTCAGGCGTTTATGCCTCCGCACACCTTGCTTCTCCTGATTTTCGAACTTCGAAGGGATTCCAAGATAACCCTCCTATACCTTCTCCAGATCTGATGGTCGTACTGAATTTCCCCTCCGCCCGAAAAGATCCTATGGCTCCAACACCCCATGTGTTGATCGATCCCTCTCTATGGTCAAATACCACACCGGTTGCGGTTTTATTCTACCGCTACTCCTCCTGAGCTTTGTAACATGACCAAGTAACCCCTTGGCACTCAGAAACAATCTAAGGTTCGAAATATGTTCCTCCGAACACCATTTCCACTCTAAACCTTGGGTCCAAAGACCACTTATATGACCCATCCAGGCTCACCATTGAAAAAATGGCTCCGATACCATATTATAATGCCCTCGACCATCAACCCCATGGCCAGGCAATGCTACTACGTGCAAACATTCTAAAGCTTACATATATAAAATGCATATTAAATCTAATTAACAGATTTAATGAAATTTAACCAAAAATACAGAGTAATCACAGTATTACTCGTAACATACAGAGTTAATGGAATTAATAGTAATATCATTTCAACGAAATACATGATAATATTGCAAGCATCACAAACATGTATTTTAATTGAAATTAAAACACATAATTAATACTTATCTTTGAAACTGTTGTAACTCCACCAACTATGTGCAGACCTTCAACGAACCTCCCAAAATTTATACCACACTGCTCATCACGCTCAACAATGGGTCACCCCTGAGCTAGGACCAAGCTCTACCCAGGGCAAGGGAATCCTAGACTAGGCTGAGGTTACAGGAAAATTGCACAGAGAAACCGAAAGGATTCTCTCCAAGAGCCTTCTTACACCTACTACTCATGGAATCTCATTCCCCACATGCCTGTTCCACCCAGGAGTATACACCTTCACAAGCACAGTCCATCGTTGCTTCACCTCCCTCTCTGGGTCTCGGCAATAGGCTAGATCAGGAATTCTAAGAGCTTTGTAGCTGGTGTTGGACTCTCTCTGGGAGAAAACCACTTCCCAGCAAAATCTCTCACCTGGAGAGTGTTTCTCGCAGGCCTGAAAACATGCCTCTTCTACCATGGGCCTGACTACCCGGTTCTTCAACCAGTTTTCATCACAATTCCCACAAGGTGAGGACAACAACAAAAACAACTGGTCAATTCCACTTAGGAAAGACAGAAGGAAACAACCCAAAGATAGTTTGGGTACTGACTTGACTCTAGAAGAGAGGATAGGCTTGGCTCACATGATACACAGGTGACACAGCTCAATCAACGCAAAGGTCAAACATAGACTCAAGCATTTTCGACAACAGGAAACAACAATAGGCCACTAAGACACAATGAAATTTAGGTAAACTCCGTTTCAGAGCTGCGTGACCAGGAATCAACGCAGAGGTTGAACACTGACTCAATAGTTTAGATAGAGGGTGTATCGGCTTCTCAAGAAAACATCATAGGTTTTGGTTTTCAGAGATGTGTGAGGGTATGCACACAGAGATCAAACGGAATTCCTGGTTTCAGACAATCAATGGCAGAATGGAGGACGAACCCCTGACTCAGCTGATGCTTCAGCCTTTAACCGCATGCACCCAGGTTGACACTTGTATTCCTGGAGATGCATGCGTTCCCTTTTTCACACATTGGAGCTGCATGCGTTGCCTCTCCCAAAACTTAGGATAAAAACATGTTTTGTCCCAGAACTTTAGAATAATAATAAAATATTATTCCCAAGGAATTAAGCCCCTAATCTTAGCCCCTCTTTCCAACCTTTCAACCCCCTCTTCCCTTACCCACTCTGTGGAAGCTTAGTCCCCCATCACTCTTTCTTCGTGGTCGGTCTGCATGTAGCGATGCTTAATATTTATTAATTTTATACATATTACATATACAAAAATAGGCTCTTGGCCTTTAATACCTAGGCTCTCTGGCCTATTAACACATAATCTTACCAGCTTATAAATACTTGGCTCACCATTCTATAAAACATAATTACAAAAGGGCTTGTCCTTAGGGATATTACAATGGATGTTTTCAAGTGTGTTTGGGACTATTTTTCATTTTTTTTCAGTATATACATTTATTTAATGATTATCATGTGAACTATTTCTATGCATGTTATTTGAGATGCTAATGCTTTTATAATTTCTAATAGATATAGAGATAATGTTACATGTGTAATATGTGACTGTTTGTGATTCAATTTGTAGCATTATTGCTCTAATATATTATTGATTGACATGAACTAATTCTACAGTCAGTGATACTATTTCATGTTGTATTTATCTTGTTAGACTTGCTCTTGATCATGATAGGATATGATTAGATTAGGATAGATAATTTTAATTTAGTTTTAGATAGGTAATTTTAGTTTTAATAATAATTTTGAGGAGAAAAATATGTCCTCATGTTTGTAATTGAAAACCATTAAGTGACAACTAAGCCCACATATTGGTCATAACTTACCATCCCAAATGAGATAAGGCCCAATTGAGACCTACCATCGGGCATTTTCCCTTACATGATTGACAGGCCATTTGGACCCATCAACAAAAATGGTGCTAGAAGGAGGGCCATCAATATGAATGGCTAGCAAATAATTGTCAAACCTTATCCATTCCAATATACAGAGAAAACCTTCCTATTGGCAAAGGGGGCAGACCCAAGGTTCACTCCAAGAGCACACCAACAAGCCCTAGCTATTGTCCCTTTCAGCAACACCTACGAAGTAGATGCAGTCTCACCCGAAGAATCTATGAGGGAGTTGTAGGATAGAGATGTCTACAACCAGGGGAAAATCAAGTGGATCTAGTACAATAGCAACATAACATGCATCTATCACATATCAGAATGTATCTATCCTTCCTAGCTATATATCTGATCTAACACAGTAATGAAAATAATAATATAACAATGACAGAGATCAAAGCATCAATCACACACACAACAAAAGATATGCGTGGTTCACCCCCTCTCTAGGGCTACATCCATAGAACCATGTTTATGATTTATTAAGGTAAAGCATATAGTTCTTCTCTACAATCTCAGCTAGCAGATCTTATTTCTTCTCTCTCTTTCTCTCCCCTTCCTGCACACCCAGCTGCAGGACTTGACCTTTGCACCTAATTGAAGATCTTACAATACCAGAAGGCTCTCTCACTCATCACTTCTCTCTCACAATACAATAATCTCTCACCACAACAATAGAGCTAGATCAACAACAATATCATACCAACCTGACCCAAGTCCTCTTGACCTTTATTTATACATTACAATACCTCACTGACATCCTTAGGCTGAAACCTAGGTGCCAAAACCCTAAATACCAAAACCCTAGGTGTCTAAAACCCTAGGTCAACTTGACCCACTTTTTTCGGGCTTCGCCAACCTGTCTTTCCTTCCGTCTCATGTGGTGTTCCAAGGCATCCAATGGTGGCTTTCTATGCTTGTTGAGTTGTCCTCGATCCATCTTCCTTGCTGATATGTCAACCTTGATCTTCTCATCCAACGGCTTGCTTTCCCATACTTCGCTTCATCTTCTTTGCTCTTTTGCTCACTTCGATCCAGTGACAGTCACTATGTCTTCTACGAAGTTCACATTTTACCTTTCCTTCCTTATTTTTCACTTCCTTCCATAAACAAGGGCCAACAGGTACCCAACACTCACCTTTGACTTGTCCCGAGGCACTTCATATCTGATCCCTCTATTGTTCTTCGATTTTAGACTGCACAGTGCAGCCTTTACTTTTTTCTCTAGGCATCCTTTCCCTCCTTGTGCAGACTGTCTTTTCTGTGTCCGGTACCTAGAACTGCACCTGGTAACTAGAACCTTTTCCTCATGTTTTTACTGAGAGCTGTGAGGCAGCTGGTTGTCATAGTACAACTTTAGTCGA
>JASDQU010229056.1:2425-14669 GCA_032191745.1 Picea mariana | reverse complement strand
TCAAGTGGCATATCCCAGCATGGTAGATGGGGGTGCTACACTCCTCAAACCAAATATGAGACTCTTTGAATTCACGGTCACCTATTTCACGTTTCTTAATAGGTCGTTGTACCTATGTAATGGGTTCAAGTCCCTGTAATCGACGAGATCGACGTGGTGATTCAGCCACGGTGAATATAATATGTGAAAATAAGAACAAAATCCAACCAAAGGTTGACATGGACTCAAAACCAAAGAGCACACCCCTAACAATTCTAGGACAACAACAAGAAAACCAATGGATCATGTTCCATTCTGAAAACCAACCCTCTAGGGGAGATGAAGTCCCCACAAGATTGTCTAGTGAAGGTATGAGGAAAAGTTACGATGACCTATGTGAAATAGCCCTAACCAATGCAAGTACCCTTTATTAAGGTGAGCAACCTATAGTGGAACTAGGAGCATGATCGAACATCTATGTCAGGTACTACAAGTATGTCCCATTTGTAGTCACATGTGTAAGATACCTCGGAGCGGTCACTAAGGTTACCACCTCACAATTAATCAGTGGGAAAATAGTTGTAGGTTCAACCACACATTAGGGAAGGGTAACTAAGGCCAAAGCCTCAAAGGAGTTACCTCACATAGAGGTGTGGCACCAAAAAAACACCCTTATACGCAGTAATTGAAGCATTATAGAAAAAACTAAGAAAAGTAGAGAGGGGTAGTTACCCTACTTTACCCAATTCAACATCATGCTTAATTCATGTGTTAGAGAAGGCTTCTAACACGTTGGTTGTGAAAATGGATTTACACTCGTTAATGACGCTAGGTTTTTTTTCATGGCCTTGGAGAGTTCACTCTCCAATCCTAATCCAAGGCCCTAAGCCTAGCTAATGTTGGTGTGCTAACAAATAAAAAGAGTCTAGTAGATTTTAAATTATGAAATATTTTTCTTATGGTTGTTTTGAAGTCAAGGGAAATGGATGAAACTTTGTGATGTTATGACTCTTGACCCAACCAAAGCAATGCAAAAATGCCAATGCAAATCATTCAATTCGATGAATTCTATCTATGGGAAGGAAAGAGGCCTTTTTATTTTCAAGTTTCACAATGCAACCTCACAATCACCAAGCAACCATGCAAGACAATCCAAAACCAAAATATCAACAAGATATCTAATTAAACACAAAAAAACTCTTTTTTTTCAGATGCTCAAAATCTTTTAGGCATGTATGCAAGTTGAAAACCCAACAAACAGAAAGCAAGGATTGTAGGAAATCACTAGTGATGCCCCCAAGCACACTCTGATGTCTCTACCGGAATCACAACCCAAAACTCACAAGGAAAATGGATCCAGTAATGGGAAAACGAGTTGCAAAAGGAGAGGCAAACCAAATGCAACCATATATGAAACAATACCATATCTAAATAGATTTGTTATGTGCACAACCCAACTCAATGGATCACTAAACAACAAAAATATGCAAACAAACAATCCAATCAAATAATCTAAGGATACCTCAAATCCAAACCTAGGATGTAAGGTCACCCAAAAGGGCTCAAACATAGAGAGGATCTATGGAAACAGACCAATTACAGACTCCTCGGATCAGATACATCTAGATCTAATGAGAAGAAACCTTAAAAAATTGCAAATTTTAAATCCTTCAAGGTGTGTCGTGGGTCATCTATCCTGCAATAGGAGACCATCAGTAGGCATTCTCTAGCCACCAATGTGAAACAAGCAACATTGTCTCTATGTCTTCAATAGAAAACAAGAAACACTTTGCAATTTTTTAAAAAATAAAAAAAGATCTTACTCAAATCTGTTGAATCTGAGAGATCTACTCTCTGAGGGAGTTTTAGGGAAGAGAATAACTAACTTGAAAATAGAGAACAAAGCTAAATAGGAAAGGGAATACAAACTAGAAAATAATCAAATATTATTCCTCTATATGGTCACCAATTCTGTTATGGAGAAAATCTCACCAATATGGATAGTAAGATCTCCCTAGGATCTTCCTACTAATCCTAGATAGATAGTGGGATAGACTTATATGGTTCTCCCTATATCCAAACAATATGTTTCCTATTTTATGCTAAGAGATAGTAAAGAGGCATACATTTTCCCTTTAAGTTCGTCCTTGTGTGTCCTCGGCTAGTGTAATCCCAGAGATCCAACTCCAAGATGCTTCAACCTACTACATGCACACAACAGAGAAGCGATACTAATCTAAAAATTCTCTCTAACGTTAGGAAATAAAAAATTCATCCAAATCTATCCTAATCTATTAAATGTGAGATCAAATCTAACATATATCATTGAACATGAACAATATGAAAGAGGAAACCAATTATCTATATATCATGAGAGAAGTACATCAATGCACTTTACCTCTAGGTGAAAATGCACTCCTCCTTACTCCTCCTCAACTTTTCAGCCAAGCTACGAAACCTAATTGCAACTGATGTAGAATGGAGAAGCACATATGTATTTTGGCAGCATAACTCTATGAATGATTCTTATAATTATCCTCATGCTCAAGATGGACCTTCCTTATATAGACTCTTGGAAGAGGCTTGGGAGATCTTCTATATCTTCTAGAGACCAATGGAGACCTGAATGTTGTGAGTTACAAGGCTCATACCATGAAGAACCAACTCATTCATCGCTTACCTCTTTGAAATTCTACGAATATAAAAGGTTATAGGGGCAATCGCTAGTTGTACATTGTCAACCAGTGACAGGTCACTTGTTGTACACTGCTGACTAGTGGCATGGTCACTTGTTTTCCATGTATGACTAGTGACCTCCCTCAAAAACTCATTGAATCTTGAACAGAAGATTGTGTCTCAACTTGCATATTTTGTTGTGTTCCTTCTGACACCATAGGGTGGAAATTAAGGCTATAACACTCATGATCATTTTTTTAGAATCAACTTGATAACCCCTTAATTGAAAGAGGTTGTCAAATTGTCATAGGATAATCCTCATTAGCCATGCAACGAAGATCCCCATCGATAATATCCTACATTGCTTTGAAAAAATCTCATAGAATTCCATCAATGTCTAGTGATTTTTTAGTCCTCATAGAGGTGAGGCCTTCAAAGAGTTCCTCCTTATAGAGCCCATCATCCAATTGATCCATGTCTTCCACAACAACCTTCTTGGGGATCACTTTGTAGCACACTTGTTTGGCCTCCATTAGCATATCATAAAGTATCCATGGGAAGAAAATGCACTAAAAATGTGATCCAAACAATTCTCTAATATTGGAGGTATCCTATTCTAATGACCCATCTTCCCTAAGAATCCCAAGGATTCAATCAACATAAACTTTTCACTTCAACTAGTCAAAGTAATAGTTAGATCTTATGTCCCCTTCATTGATCCACAAAACATGTGCATGAATATTAAAACCTCTATAAATATGCTTCTTATCCTTGATGACAACTATCTCCTATTGATTTTCTCCCTCCTAAAGCAAGATATCATGATAATCCTCCCCCAAAAATACTCAAACCTCCTCAAGCTACCTTTGTGCCTCCTTAAGCTCTCTTTTCCACTTATGAACAATCAACCTTCCCCAACCCCACATAAATTTGAACATCCAACATAAAGCATCATGCCACCATATTAGCCAACATTTTCCCCTAGAGATTGAGGGGAAAGGTTCCAAACCTTGTGGACTAATGCTCTAAAATCAGGAGACTCGAGATGTGAAACATTCAACTTGAATAAAAAAAAGGGAGGGAATCATCTTGTTTTCCTAGAAAAATGGTAGTCTAAAAGGTAATATGATCATATCATATTGTATCCATCATCATATCTATAGGCTAGAGTTTCTCGAAGAAGACCAACTCATCCTAGCACCCATAAAATTGGTCAAACCATGCATGAATTCTATCTTTTCCCTGTCTAAAGTTTCAACAAGTGAATCAACACCTATAATCCAAGTCCCTCTTTCTCTAGTTAGGATCAAGCATTTTTAAAGAAACTTTTCAAGGATACCATGATTATTTCTTAATGATAGATACGACACTGCCAACACCATCATCTATGTCCTCTACCCATTCTACCATGCTTAAGTCACCCCCTAATGATACACTCTGCAACAAGGTGAGAGGAGGCCATCCAATCCTAAGGAGAGAATTTGATAGTATTAGAATTGGTGGCATAGATGGAACAAAACCCTAATAACATGTCCTATATACCAAAATAGTGACCCACACATACTTATTTGAAGGTTCATATCCATGTCCAGCATCAAATATTTGTAAAAAGGAGGAGAGAGATAGTACCATATCGCCACTCCCCTGAGTATCCTCTAAAGTCCAATATGCCACTCCCCTAAGTATGCTCTAAATTCCAATAAGGTCCCTTCCAACAATAAATCATCTAGAATATCAACTCAAAACTAGTATATTTGACCTCTTGAAGAAAAACTACATCAGGTTTTGTTTTTCATAGCATATCCCTAACAAACATCTTCCAACTTGGAACAATCATCCCTCTAACATTCCAAGACACAAGAGATAATTCCATTCAATAATTGACCCCATTCTCGGGCTACTAAAGTTATTGTTGGATAGAAAACCACCCAAGTGGAAGGATAGTCTTTTAGGGGATCACATAGTTGCATCCTTGTAGGATTTAGGTCACAATTCGGGCCTTAGATCCCTTAGTTATTGCTCCACCCAAGAAAGAGACTTGGGATCCTTCCTTTTACTTGTATGCACTGTCCACTTTTCTTCAATCTCCATAGCACCAAGTGCAAAATGTTGAGGTTGGTTTTTTGTTGAAGAATGGGAAGAGGTTTTGGGTTGGAAACTAATCTATGACGATGAAGGTTGAGGTTCCTTATGAAGAGGAAAGTCTTTCTAAGGAACTAGGTTAGGCATGGGTGATAATATTGAGCTAGTTGAGGGATTAAGTTTGGAAATCAGTTGGTGCTTGGGCTACCCCTATTTAGTTTTACAATTAGGACAACCACAAATGAGATGGTCATATGCTTGGCAAGAAAAATAGGCATTAGGAAGATTCAAGCATCAAACTTTTTGCTTACAAACTCCATCAGTGGTGAATATTAAAATGAACAAGGGAATATTCTAGTTTGAATCTACCTCAACGCAGACACAAAAGTTAGCACTAAAAGAGTTGTGATGACTATCCGAAATCAATACTTTTGAATCATTGGGCAAACAAATTCATAAAAGGGAAAAGATTGGCATGGATCCTATAGAACTCAATCCATAAGGGGTAGTGTGCTTGGTATTTGTCATCAATGTTTAAATCAAAGCACCATGACCAAACGTAAGCTAATGAACCAACAATGTTCCAAGTGCCAATCTAAAGGACATTATGTGAAGCTGCATCATAATTAAAAATAAGGCAAAGATATTTAGACCCTAGGCCCAAATACATGTTCAAGGAGATCCATTTTAACTCCTAGTTCAATATCACCCATTTATTAAAGTCCTCCTCATCTGACATCTTGCAAAAAAGAACATAATAACCCCCCTTATGTTTGAGGTTCTGTCAACTCTACTCTTAGTTCTTGTTATGGTTCATTAAAATATTAAATTCCCCCTCCAAATCTAGGGGATTTACCTGAGTGTTATTGTAGTTTTTCATAGTCAGGTTGTCTATAACTAACAAAGTGAGGCTCCAAATTAGGGTTAGTTTAGTTCTCCACATCGTTTATTAGAATCAATGGTTATTGCACACTAATTGGCACCCCATCACCCTTAGTAGGAGATGAAAGAGGTTGATCATGGAAGGTGGTAGGCACGGAGCCAATGTTGGACTCCTTCACCACACATGCAAATGGACCATGATTAATATAGTAATTAAGTCCATCTTAAAGCTTTGATGGGATCTCCATGGTCATTGGAATAACCTCATCCTCAACTACAACATATCCAAACCAAGGCACCTGCTAATGAAGAGAAAATTCCTCCACAACGATTACCAGTTGTGTATCCTCATTCACCAAAAAGGGTTGGGCATGAAGGGTCGAACTCCCATTGAGTGAACCCACTATTGATTTCTTAGTATCGATCTCCTCCAATGATATGAATTCATGAATGAGGCTATGGTCTCATGATTTGATGTTCCTAATATACACCTTCCACTCATACAGGGGATTGACTATAGAACGATCTATCTCATATCAAATATATTTCATGCTAGGTGATCTACGAGAGGGATCTCTTAAGTTTCTACAAATGGTATCCACTCTAACATTTCCTTTATCGGTTATGATCTCTTAAGCATTATTACAACCTCCATTCATATTGGATAGCTCCTCGGCATCAGTGTGATTTGCAACAAATCAAGTGTGACGATGATTTTCAACTTGATCGCTATGGGTAATGATCTCAATGTCAAGGATTTTCCCATCCCGGTGGCATCTCTCCATTGCATCCATTAAAATATAATTACAATTAATTATCTTTTTATAAAGTATCTTCCAAAATATTAATTCAAATATAATTATAATTAATCATCCTATATAAATTTCCTTTCACATAGGGTCCTTCAATGACGACCAACTTTCATAAGTTATAAAAAAATCATTATATCTCTCCAATAACCTCCATGTTACCACATTTCTAATATCAAGCAAATTGGGTTACATGCCCTTTAACAAGAACAAGTCTTTAAACTCTCATAAGGTTACTCCACCACCAACTTATGTGAGTTAATAAAACATTATATTTCTTTAATAACTTCCATGTCACCATATTTAAACTCTCATAAGGTTAATCTACCACCAACTTGTGCGAGTTAAAAAAACATTATATTTCTTTAATAACTTCCATGTCACCATATTTCATAGTAATGGGTTTTCATGCCCTCAAGGGACAAATCTTTATCTTTGACTAGAAGGTTACTCAACATATTGTTATCAAGGATAAGGCTCCTTGAGATTTTTATCAACGATTAAACTAAATAGACTCCCATACATGGTAGTAAAATATTTCCCCTTCACTTAAAGGTTACATTTTATGAGTAAAAAAAAAATCTTTCACTAGAAGGTTACTCCACATGTTATATTTTTATTATTGTAATTGTGAATTTTGTTTTAATCTATTTTACAAGGCATATTATCAATATCATAATATTATTAATGGCATATTAATAAAACAAATTAATGAAATTAAGCATATTATTAATGAGTAAGTATAATCATATTAAATAATTAAATATATATAATAATATAATATATTAATATCTAATTTAAATTTATTAATTTATAATAACTATAATATTAATTTTTATTAAGTTAAATTTTGTGATTAAATTTTGAAGTTTCAAAAAATCTAACCATACTAAAAAAAAATAGCAATAAAAAAATTATTTTTGTTAAACAAAATAAATTAAAATACACATACAAAATGTTTAATATCTTTCTTACTCAACTTCTGCCTTACCTAAAGTACAAATACTTTTTTTAAAATAATTTAATCTTATCATATACTTAATCCATAATCCATATAAAACGATTAGGCAACATAAATTATGAATATACTCAAACTTATGTCAATAGCGAAACTATTAAAAACTCATATAATATGTAATAGTAATGAAATATTAAAAACTCATCTAATATGTAATAGTAATGAAATTGTGGATTCGTTCTTTATACTTATGCAGTAGTAACTTAATATGATTTTAAAAATATACAGGATGATGCGACTTTAGATTGAATACTAATATATATATATATATATATAATGGTTTAGTGTGAACCAATAAACCATGAATTTAAAAAAAATGTATTAATATTTTTTCCTTTTATTAATGAATTAATAAAAAGATTTAAACATGTAAATATATTATTTTGTATATATTGAAAAATAAAAAAATTAATAAACATATTAATAAATATCATTGATGGTAATTTTTTGTTTCACAAATAAAGGGGGTTTCATATATTAATTTGGTGATAAACATGGTATGTAATAGTCAAATTTTGTATTTGGATATTAGGGGAAGAGATATGTAGCTCTCATCCTAATTTTGAATTTGTTTTTCAATTTTTTTCATAGATATTTATATATTATTATATCTCATTATCATATTAATGTGTTTTATTTTGGTGTATTTTACATGTGGTATAGTGAATATGTCTCCTACTGAATAAATATAATGAAATATGTATACCCCAGTAGTGGGGGTCCTTTGTTCCACAAACAAGGGGGGCTCATACACCAATTTGGTGTATGGCTTCGTTGTGACCTTAAAAATAAATTATTATTATTATTATATATAAAGAATAAATAATTGTATTATAAATAAAAGATGGTTGTAGCAATGATGAAACCAGTGAGAGAGTACCTCTTCTTCTTCTATGAAGGATTCTAGTCTATAATCAGAGAAAAATTCAAAATTACATTATGAAACTTGGCTAATTGAGCTTTATTTTTGTATCCACAAGGGCATGAGTGTCGTCCTAATTGCCTTCTGTGCATGATTGAGGTTGAGGTTGCTCCACTTCACATGATGCTTATGAGCCCGTCGAAGGAATGGATTCGATCTGACCCTAAATTGTTGTCTTGTGTCTATGCTTTCCTCCTTTCAACCAACGAATTTGGTCTAAGTGGAAATTGACTCTCCCATGCACAATTTCCATTTCTTTGTCATGTCTTTCCTCCCTCACCTACATTGCTTTCCTGAGTTGTGATTGGGATTCAAGAAGGGATGTAATTTCCTATTTTTGGTGCTCGAATTTAGATTTGAGAGCTTCCATTTCATAGGTGCTACAGTCACAAACAAACTGAGTGGCCTTTGCGCCACATCATGATACACCTATATGCTTGAAGAATATTGTGTGAACGTCACAAGAACTGAAGTGAACCTGTGCAGAAGAGATATAGGCATTGTTGTGCAAACATCGTGAGTAGAGGAATAATGAACTCCATCCATAAATGCAATCCATCAAAGGATGTTTTGTAAACTCGTCAATCTCCACACCTCGTGCGTAATTCATCTCCATCTCATGAAATGATGATAGTACTAGTTGGTTGAGATCCTTTGGTACCTCCTAAGTGACTTGCATGAGAAAATCCCTCATTGTGACAAGCGGTGGAAGGCCAGTCCCACATGCAAAGGTATGCTTCGAGGGGTTAGGTTTAAATGTCATGGTGAGGGTGAGAGGTTTCATCTGCCAAGTGGAGCATATGGCTCTTGGAGGTGACACAATGTGTATTCATAATGGTAATGTTGTGTCAATGCATCTAATTAAATGAGACAAGATAGTGGGGGGGTCACATCACTCCCCACTTTTATTTCAGAGTCTCCTTCCATAATTCTAAGAAAAAATAGCACAAGGTGATAACCTCATTGTCCTTTAAGTCCCCTTGATTCACTGATTTGGCTTCCTTGGCGAATTGATCTACCTCCTCTAGTTTAATTCTTTTGTATATACCTTGTAGGCTGAGTTGGGACTTATTGTTAATGCTTCTTAGTCCTTTTATCACCATTTTTGAATCTCTTGTTACAATGATGCTCTGAGATTTGTCTTCATGAATTAATGTCAAGCCTTTAAAATGTTGCTAGGATCTCTGCTTGATTGTTTGTTTATGGCACAAACCCCATGAGTATATATTTTCTTTTTGTCCTCTAGGATCAAATATGACCTCGTGCACCTCTACCCTTTAAATATGCAATATATTATGAAGAAGTAAATATAATAATAAATTAAATATATTTAAATATATATATTTTTAATAATTAATTTAAATATTTTTTATGGAATATTTATTATTTTTAATATAAAATAAATATGATATTTACATTTATTTAAATCAATTTAATTTATAAAGATGTTCATCTCTTTTATTAATATGATGATGATGTCCACTAAAACCGAATTGGTCTATCAAACCTTAAGAGGGTAAGTGATTACTTGTGATTCTTTAGAATTTGTTTCTGTGCTAAAAAAACATTAAGAGAATCTTTCCAAGATCACCATACTTTTGTTGATTTAGGAGGTTAGAAAGGTTGGTAGTGTGACAAATATTTTGAAAATGAGATCTAATATGGGTATAGGTTGGACAATCTAAAAGAAAGTGCTTTTCATCTTCAACCTTCTTAGTGTCACAAAGGTGACACACTCTTTCATCCCATGGTGTTTTAGGAATTGACCAATGCCTGGTTTCACTTTGGAGCTCGTGAGAATTTGTTCTTATCTTAGAAATTCTTATTTTTTTCTTTATACTTGGAAAAACAGATAGATAATTTTGATCTTCTAGATTTAGCGTTGATTTCATCCTTATAATACCTTAATTTTGTTTTTCCTCTAACTCTTTATTACACCACATTTTCTCCTTAAATTTTGATTTGACGTTTTTTTTAATAGTATCTTTATTATGCAAAATGATGTCTTCCATGATTCCTCAATAGTTTAGCCAAGACCAGACATCTTTATGCCATTCTCGTTTGAGTCAATGGTGGTTATGACTCAATTTTGAAGAAATTTTAGGAAGCCTCTTGTCTTCCATGTTGTTTAACATGTTCTTATACATTAGGTATCTAGTCATAGCCATGATCTCAATGGGGGAGAGGCTTTTTTGTAAGAGGAGGATGGGATAAGGCATATTTCCTTTAATTTTGAGATTATAGGTTATAAAATTATTTTGTATTTTCTCTATCTTTCTCCAAGATTCACTAGAGATACTACAGCCCCGGACTTCACATCCATAAAGAATAACGTGTGTAACAAGAGTCTCAAAGAGGATTTTCTTCTTATCCCAACTCCAAAGATCAACTGATTTACAATTGTTTTCAAGCCCATAATAAGATTTCCATCCCCAATAATCATTTTCTCAATGCTATAATTCCAATTGAGCTTGTGGCGAATATCAATTCCAAGATATTTGTATGAAGTCACTTCCTCCAAGTTGTTGTTTTTAGATTTTAACCTTGTAAAATATTTATTGCAAACACAATTTTAGTAAAAGAATAAAGAGGATACAATGACAAATACAAACATTACATGGAGATTTTTCCCCTGGAAACAAAAATCGGGAAAACCAACATATTCTATATTCATTCATCGTGATACATTGTTTACAATACAATATACATATAGGAGCCAACGACATCCAAAACCCTAACCCAATGACCTGGATTATTCAACAACCCTAATTCCTTAACCGAAAATAGAAAACCATCGATAAAAAATCATGTTTTGAAAAACCACCTAAATATGTGACACTACTACTCGTGCAAAGAATATAACACATACCCAACATTCTCCCACTTGTTGTTTTCTTTTCATACAAGGGGTTATAGAGTTACATAGTCAACAATCCAGGGCAGTAATTCTCATGGATCCTCTACACCAAGAGAACTTCTTAGTGCTCACAGGTTTTGTTAATGAATCTACAACATTCTTCAAAGTGTCCACCTTCATCAACAATACTTTATTTTCTTCAATCATGTCTCTCACAAAGTGATATTGAATATCAATATGCTTTGTCTTTGAATGTTAAGTCGGGTTCTTCGCTAGAAAAATTGCACTCTGACTGTCACAATCTATCCTTACAACTTGTTGTACCAACCCAATACCTAAACACAATCNATGAGTGGTTTCCATGTATTCAACTTCTGTAGTTGAAAGTGCCACTACAACCTGTGTTTTTCTCATCCAACTTATTTCTCCTCCAAACAGGTTAAACACATACCCACTTGTAGATCTCCTATGATTCAAATCTCCAGCCCAGTTTTCATCCACAAAGCCATGTATATCCACCACTCTATCCAATATCAGTCTTCCTTCATAGCACAATCCATATCTAGCAATGCCATGCAAATTCCTGAAAACCCTTTTTATTGTTGTCTAATGCTCCTTCCCTGGTTTTGACATATACCTGCTCAAAACTCCCACTGCATGTGAAATATCTGGTCTAGTACAGACCATTGCATACATCAAACAGCTAAATGCACCCGCATATGGAACATGAGACATGTTCTCCTCCTCTTCCTGTGTCTTGGGACACTGATCCATAGATAAATTTACCCCAACGGGAGCAGGAACCTTGATCGGTTTACATTCCTACATATTAAACCTCTACAATATTGTCTCGACATATTTTCTCTGATTTAACCACAGTTTCCTCTTTTTCCGATCTCTTTTAATTTTCATGCCCAAAATGAAATTTGAAGCACCGAGATCCTTCATGTCAAATTTAGAGGACAATTGATTTTTCACATCCTGGATAATCTCCTTGTTGTTTCCTATTAGCAACATGT
>JASDQU010229055.1:17594-31881 GCA_032191745.1 Picea mariana | reverse complement strand
ATTCACCTCATGAACCGACACTCCTCGTGGCACCTCTGAGATGGTATCATCCACAATCCCTTGGCTCGACACTTGAACTCAGGCTCGCTTGATGAACAGTCGAAATGACCCTGGGAGCTTAACAAAAATACGCTGATGTAGATGCTTTTCATATTCCGAAACCAAGTCTTTGTCAATTTTCAACCGGGAGAGTTAAAAATTAAACTTCGCCCTTTTTAAATCCCAAAATGCCACCATCCTTACTCGATCGTGTTGGGGAAACAACCCTTCTTCCATCTTGCTTGATTGTGTTGGATTCTCAACTAGGCACTCTTATCGATTTCCTTTGGCGGTGACCACACTGCAGGTAAAGTCGGTGTGTTCCAGGAGCAGATGCCATTTGGCGTTCTCGGCATTCTTTAGTTTTTTTTTAAATAAAACAAATTTAGTCGACACCTGGTTTGAACCGATGGCTATCTCCTATAGCTTGGTGTTTACTCATCGCTCCTATTGGCATTTGCATTGACAAGTGAAACGCCTTTCTTTTGTTGTCTATAGGAAAAATATCCCACATGCAAGGTGATTAACTAAAGCCAAACTTTTATATTACAGCTCATTTCATTTTTTTGACGACGTTTTGTGCACCATATGATTCATGGGATTCTCCCTTGGTGGCTTGGGCCTGGATCTAAGCGTTGGGATTAGATTTTTTTGTTTAACTTGTGATGTGTAGCATGCGGGGCTTGTTAGCTCAACATTTGGTTTTGAGATTGGGCCTTCGGGCCCAAGCTCACTATTTTTATTAGAACAATTAAAACCTTGCACAGAAGACCGAGAGCCAAATTGACCAAGAAAACCCATTTTCTGTTTTGCCAAAACTTATAAATATTTTTCCCCATAACTGTATATTTTTGTTAATGATGAAAATGAAGTTAACATTAGCTACTTGGTGCTATAAAATGACCAAAATCTTAAGTGCTGCAAAAGTGCCATGTTGTTGCATAATGAGTGAACAGTCTCATAAATTGGTACAAAAAATATAAGGTGCCAACATTGGCTCCAATTGGGGATGGTGTCCTTCCTACGAGACAAAGGACTATGTCTGCAACCTATTTCAATCTTCAAACTGAAAGAAATTGCTGAAAACAAACTTCATACTGTAATCTGACCATACTGTGCAAGCTAAAAAAAATGCTTGAAGTATCAATCTTATTTATCTATACTGTTGGGATTTGGTGACAACGAATTCCTCCAAGGATGGATTTGGATCCTATTATTCTGCGTTGGTTACAACCAAATAGACCAAGTTAGAATATGGATAGGGATTGCATTTAATAATCAGTTTCTTGTAAATGTATATAAATACATGTAAGCCCGTAGAGGCAAATGAGTGAGAGAGACAGAGTGAGAACCTGCTAGTCTGATATAATCTCCATGATCTGAATAATAAGACAATCGATGTCTATGCTTGGTGGACGTAGCCCAACGTTTGGGTGAACCACGTGAAATCCCTGTGTTTCTTATCTGTGTGATTTTTAACTATCATATGTGAATTGTGTTTATGCATTTACAATTCTAACAAGTGATATCAGAGCTGGTTGGAGGAGAAAGGTGTTGTGGACATCAAATTTCGAAGGAACAGCGACATTTGTGTGACGTGCATCGATTTCTACATTGCTGCAGGTCCCTCCTCTCGAAGGGTGCGACGTCTTATTAGCTAGACTTCCCTCGCGATTAAAATCCTCAAATCGTCGCAATCCATCTATGTGGTACAGTGCGACGACTCTTGAAGATTGCCACACTCCAATTGTATCGTGAGGTGCGACGACTCCCTAAAACATTCACATATGTTGTTTTTACTTTTTTGAAAAGATTAAAGGTTATTGACATATTGTATGCATAATACGTGAACAAGTAAGTCACGTGGGTGAATACATTAAAAAGTTTTTTATGGAATAAAAGGATTAAAAAGGTAAAAGCTGGAGGAATTAAAGTAAAGGTTAATTTTTATTAAAAGGTTTTTTTAATTAAAAGGTGAATTTTTAGTAAAAGGTTTTTTTATTAAACCTTGTGAAGTTATTTCTCCACATTATTTTTTAAAGGGTCTTGGTTATTATAAGTAATGATTTGGGCATTAGGAGATTTTGTGCTAATGGCTAAGATGCAGAGTTTGAAGTTTGAATTTGAAAAGTTCAGCGATAAAAACAACTTTGAGCTCTGGAAGCTCAAGATGCAGGATTTACTGGTGCAACAAGGGTTGCAAAAAGCATTGGTAGGCAAGTCAAAGAAACCAACAGCCATGACGAATGAGGAATGGGAAGATCTGGATGCAAAAACTCTTAGTACCATTCGTTTATGTCTGGCGGATGAAGTTCTGTTTAACATCGTAGGAGAGGATACAACATTAGGCTTATGGAGCAAGTTGGAAAGTTTANAGTTTGTGGATGAAAGAAGGTACAAAAGTTGTTGACCATTTAAATACCTTCAATACCCTTATAGTTCAATTGACTAGTATGGAAGTTAAATTCGAAGATGAAGATACGACTATTACACTATTGTGTTCATTGTTTGAGTCTTGGGATAATCTAGTCACCTCTATTAGCTTTAGCTCAACAAATGTTTTAGATTATGACTCTGTTGTGGGAGCTTTGTTGGCTGAGGAGATAAGGAGAAAATCTAGTAAAGAAGCCTCAACTTTAGTGGCAATGTTGGTTAGAGGTTGAACTAAAGAGCAGAATGAGAGAAGTTTTTCTCGATATAAGTCAAGATACAGAAAGGGTAAAGAAAAATGTTGGTACTGTGGCAAAACAAGACATCTCAAGAAAGATTGCTGGAAAAGAAAGGAATCCGAGGAAAACTCTACGAAGGAAGCAAATTTGGCTATAACAAATTCAGGTATGACTGATCAAGTTTTATCTGTTTCTAGTAATTTACAATATCAAGAAGAATGGCAGTTAGATTCATGTGCCTCCCACCACATGTGCTCACATAGAAATTGGTTCATTTCTTACCAATCTGTTGATGAGGGTGTAGTATGTATGGGAAATGGTATTCCCTATAAAACTGTTGGGGTTGGAAGTATTAGAACAATTTTTGATGGTATTGTTAGGGAATTAACAGATGTTATATATGCACATGATCTTAAATCAAATTTGATTTCATTAGGAGTGTTGGATTCTTGTGGATATAAGTATACAGGTCAAGGTGGAGCACTCACATTGTCGAAAGGTAGTTTAGTAGTGATGAAGGAAACAAAGGTTGATAAACTTTATAAGATGGAAGGAAGTATTGAAGTAGCATCTGAAGTGACAGATGTATCTTCTTGTTTATGATAGAAGCATCAAGGTCATAAGAGCAAGCAAGAATTGCAGGTACTGGTAAGTGATAAATCATTTTCGGACTTAAAATCTTTGTTTCTGAATTTCTGCTTGTTTTATATCTCTGCAAGTTATGATGGTGGTATAAAGTGATGTTGTGTGTGGGATCCTACTTCCAACAAGGTCATCATTGACATAGATATAGTATGTATGGAACAACCAAACAAAAGGGTTGATTCAAGATCGCAACGGTAAATTTGTTTGTATGTTAGAAAATTCATTATATGGCCTATTGGTACCCAGACAAATATACAAGAGGTTTGAATCCTTCTTAGTGAGTCAGAATTTTTCAAGGGTAGGAATGGCTATACAGTTTATAGTACATTCATAGTCTTGATTCTATTTGTTGATGATATGCTCGATGCAAGTCGAAGCATGGATAAAATCAGTAAGAAAATGACTCAGGTGGACAAGACAATTCATATGAGGGATCAAGGAGCAACAAAACAAATTATGGGCATGGAAGTATACATAGATGGTAATGATAAGCTATGGTTGGAGTTCAGTATGAACATTGTAAAACCAATTTTAATCCCTCTTTCTTTCCATTATAAGCTTTCTTCGAGCATAGGTCATGTCTATAAAGAAGAAAATGTTATGTCTCGTGAAAGTTCAGTAGGAGGTCTGTTGTATGTGATGCAATGGTTAAGACTAGATGTTTCACATGCTAATGATGTTGTCAGATACGTGATAGATTCATGTGTTGCAGTGAAATGGGTTCTTCAGCGTTTGAGAAGCACAAATGTCACCTATAATGGTTACACTGAGATGGTTTGTGATAATTGTAATGTATATTTTACAGGTGTTTTGGATAGGAGGAGATCTATCACTAAATATATCTCACAACACAGTTGTGGGAGACATGTTGGAGGTGGAGTGACCCCTCAGGAAATCCAAACTCGTGCAAGTCACACAGGCTACATTTGGCTTGGAGATTGGGCCTTCGGGCCCAATATTTTTACTAGAACAATTAAAACCATGTACAATAATTTTACTAGAACAATTAAAACCATGTACAGAAGACTGAGAGCCAAATTGATCAAGAAACAACATTTTCTATTTTGCCAAAACTTATAAATATTTTTCTTCATAACTGTATATTTTTGTTGATGAAAATGAAATGGCACTATAAAATGACCAAAACCTTAAGTGCTGCAAAAGTACCATGTCGCTGCAAAATGAGCGAACAAACTCATAAATTGGTACAAAAATTATAGAGTGCCAACACCAGGCATCACCGCATACACAGATCGAGGCCATGGAAAATGTTGACTAGAATCACTGCATACACATAACCCACTAACAAATGTTTAGAATAAATATTAAAATAATTATTGAAAATAATTTTATGAAAGCTTTTGTTTTATGATATTATGTCCTAAGTGATATATATATTATTTATAGAGCAAAGAAAAAATATTAATGTAAGCTCTCAGTACTGTAACTAAATTTCAAAGTTGAGAATTCAATAAAAAAAAATTATTTATTTATTTTAATTGGAATAAAATTATTATTTAAATTTATTTATGTCTAAAATTAAAAATAGAAAAAAATTTAAATCAAAATTTGAAGTAATAACTAGTCAATACCATTAATTAGTTATTATAATTCTTTATTTGGTATAGTCAATTATCATTAACTAATTGTTATAGTTCTTTATTTAGCATTGACTGATAATGAAATCATACCTTCCATATTGACTAATAATAAAATCATACATTTAACATCGACTAACCATAATGAGTGTTATATAGACAAGGAAGATAACCTTTAATAATTTAAAGTAGATCAAAATAATTTAAGGTTTAGCTATCCCACATCTCCCATTCTTCTTCAACGGTGAGTTATCAATCCAGTCTAACCTCCTTGTTTCTTTACCATCGTTTGTCCATAACTTATTGGAAATCACCACCTATTTTAATATGTGAAATTCATTTTCATAGTTGTTTGGTCCTTCTTTGTTCAAATTTTTGTGGATCACCTTTGTAAAAAACAATGGCTTGTTTTCATCCATTTTCACATTTGACTAATCTATTTATGTTTGTTTAGATATTTCTGGATCACCTATTTCAGAGGTTTCTAGAGTAGTGACTTGGTTTGCTCCATCACCACCTCCTTGCCCTCTTAATCAATGCATCTTCCTCTTCTATCTCTCTAGTCACAGTCACATAGAATTGATTTCAATAAAATATATTAAGGTTTTCAAGGAGCGTTTTTCCTTATAGGAACATCCAATGTTCCCCCCTTATTGGGCCATTGGGTATGCAATTTATAGTGACCAACATTTTGGAGGCCCATCTTCTTTTTCATCATCTTCTTGTTCACGTTGGATACGTATGTGACCAAGGAGGAATTGGGATAAAATTTGATGGGTAGGTTGTTTCAAATAAGGAATTTTGGACTTTCATTTCAATATGTTTACAAATATTCAGTGAAAGAGAGAGAAGGTTTATGCCTTTTTTGAATAATTTCTCTTACATGCAAGAAAGATTTTGTGAATATGAAAACTTTTGAACAGTTATTTGACTATATGTGAAAATACTCAATAAAATAGCAGAAAAAAATGGTTAATTTTCACTATAAATTGGCAGCTCAAAATTATTTAAGTATTTGTGAAAACAGTACCAAAACTTCCATAAATAATGGCACCTACTACAACCAACAAATACACATATGTAGTAGACAACTTCCAATGATTGGTTTCATGTTGCATTATAAGGTCTCACAATATTTCTCATAAATATTACTCTTGACAACTTACAAAGCCTATGAGATATAGAAATGCATGATAGTAAGCAATTTCCATAATGATGGGTTTCAAGTGGCACTATAACTATAAGGTCTCGTAATATTTCACATATATATTATTCTTGAAGTCACCTTTTAAATCCTAAGTGATCTAAAATACATGATGGTTCAAAGACCCTCCGATATACATAAAATAATGGGCTTGTAGGTGAATATTATTATTCACGATCAACCTTTTAAATGGAATAAAATGAAGAAGAGGCACAAGAACACGAAATAATAATGCATTGAGTAGAAAGTTCCCTCGATGCAGTAGATTAGTCTAATCCATTTCATTACTTATGCTTATAAAAAATAATATCATTATAATGGGCTTGATAAAGAGGTTTCAATGTTCATGATTTATCATTTAATGATTTTAAAATTTAAATGGTGAAATTTCAATTTCAATTTGTATTTTTAAAGTAAATTTAACTTAAATATGAGTGAACTTAAATTAAGTTATTGAGTTTCATACTTGAGTGAACTTAAATTAAGTTATTGAGTTTCATACTTGATTTTGATTTTGATTTTTTATTGTAAAATTGAAATGTTTAAATTTTAAAACTTTGTAAATCATATTATCTTTTATTATACACTATAGTTTATATTTTTATTAGATATATGTTTATATTCATGGTTGATGTAGAATATTATGATAAATTTAATTGTTTAATATTTATGGTTCAACATTTAATAATTTTAAAATCTAAATTTTGAAATTTCAATTTGTATTTTGAATTTTTTTAATTCAAATCTCATTTGATGTCCCCATACCCCTATGTCCCATGCTTAAATTTCAAAAATGGCATACTTCAGATTTCATCATTGTATTATCTCAAACATAAATGGTTACTAACCTCATGGAGGTTGTTGGATAATCTTATGTGGAATTTGTAATAATTGATGTAATAATTGATCCATTTTTTAAAGCTTAAAAGTGTTGTAAATGTTTAGTAATTTATCCATTTTTCACTCTTATAAAAATTTGAGAATAGGTGATGGTATGTGGTTCAACCACCAATTGCATACAAACTTTTAGTCAATAAGGGTTCTCTATGTGTCCTGTGGTTTTTTGTGGAATACAAAGTTGAGTTATGCTTGTTAGTCAAAGTGGTTTGGGATGTTGAGATTGTTACTAGAAGTAGTATTTCAATGGAGGTGGTTATGAGCATGGATATTGTTGGATATTTATGTGTGGATTCTATAGAAATTGATATATAAGTCTTCATTTGAATAAAAAAATAACTCAACTTGAGAGATGTGGCTTTTTTACTTTGAGGAAGTATTCTTAGTGGTGGTTAGTCCTTCTACACCATAAAGGAAAAACTATACTCTTTGTCATTTTACCAAGAAGAATGTCCTTGAAAAAAATGACACTCTAAATGCTTTCCCCCAAGATTATATCTTTGAGAGAAAATCAAAACAATGTTGGGACATCCACTTAAGGTTTGAGACCTTCACACTCTAATCCTAAAAGGAAAAGTCATTTGGACAAAGAGGATAAACCTTAAAATTATAGAGATGCAATCTTTAAGAGGGAAGAAGAGACACTCGTGAGTTTAATTTCTTACGCACACATTTCACCTCTTGGGCTTTGTTCATTTATAGATAAATCGGGCATACGTTTCAGGAGAATGAAAATCCAAACATTTTCGTAACCTTCGTGAGTAGCCAAAAGGTTTCATTTATTTCAACATTATTTCCCTAACACTCCCCCTTAATGGAGAAATGAATTCTCTACAACTCCTAACTAATTTCTACATATTTCATTTTTTTCCTTTCCAATAAGCTTGGTAAAAACATCATCCATATTATCATCAATATTACAATAGATTAAATTAATATTGTATCTTCTCTCTTACAAAATGATGTTGTATATGTTAATGTCTAAGCTATTATTAGAGTTCTTTGCATTTTAATAGATAAAAATAGCATAAGATAGGATCACTAAGAAATACACAATCACAAGAGACACATCCTTTATCCTAGGAAACCCTCATGGGGCAGAAAACCCAACAACACTTCCTTATTATAGATAGCCAATGCAATGCCAAGAGATAACTCAAACAAGTACATAAAGTCCTCTCCCAAAGATGCGCCTCTCTCTCTCTCTCTTATCCAACTGCAGCTCCGAAACTTGTCTCTCAAATGAACAAGTGAGTGTATGTCTAAGTGAGGCGCTAGCCTCCTTATTTATACAAGTCTGGCACGTGTGGAAGTGTCTCTTCACTGGCAGGGTCGACTTCTAAATCTGGGTGGTTATAACCACCTTTAATATATTCTGGGGCCGAATTCTTATTCTGCCTATTACATTTTGACCAATCCGCAAAAGGGGATTTGGTCCTTTACAATAGCCAACATGATCAATCCGCAATCGGGATTGATCCAATGAATAATATATCAAATAATAATCAAAATACACTTTGCAATTACATTATTTCAACACTTCCCCTTAACAAGAAGTGTATTCTTCAACAACATTAGGCGAGAGAGAGGACTGCATCATCAACAACATCAGGAGGATAACATCATCAAAATCGTCTTGGAACACTGACTGGCGTATCTATAAATCATCGAAAGTTTTCTTCATTGGCAACATCGTCATTCTCAAAGGAATGCAATCATCATCTGCATCAATATGAATTAGTATAAAACTAATACATCATCATCACAACACGAGGCTGGCTCATCATCATAATACTAGACTAGCTTTACATCACAGCTGTAAAGTTGGAAGCACAATACTTGTCTTGCTTTATGTCACAACAATCAATCTGGAAGAAAGATACTTGTCTTGCTTTACGTCACAACAATAAAGCTGGAAGCAATATACTAGACTGACTTTACATCACAAATCTCAAGCTGGAAGCACAGTACTAGTCTCATCTCAATGTATTGCTTTATGTCACAACACTCAAGATGGAAGCAAGATACTAGACTGGCTTTATGTCACAGCTCTCAAGTTGGAAGCACAGTGCTAATCTCATCTCATCGTCTTGCTTTACGTCACAACACTCAAGCTGGAAGCAAGATACTAGACTGGCTTTACGCCACAACTATCAAGCTGGAAGCACAGTGCTAGTCTCATCTCATCGTCTTGCTTTACGTCACAACACTCAAGCTGGAAGCAATATACTAGACTGGCTTTATGTCATAGCTATCAAACTGGAAGCAAAGTTCTAGTCTCATCTCATCGTCTTGCTTTACGTCACAACACTCAAGCTGGAAGCAAGATACTAGACTGGCTTTACGTCACATCTATCAAGATGGAAGCACAGTGCGAGTCATATCACAACAGCTACTCCCCCTTTCGAGGAAGGTCCTTTTGGACTATACCAAGCTTATCTTGAAAGTGCTCAAACTTTACATGAGATAGAGGCTTGGTCAACACATCAACAACCTGTTCATCCATGCTAACGTACTGAAGCTTTAAGGCTCCTCTCTACACCATGTCACGGATGTAATGATATCGTATCTCTATGTGCTTCGACTTGTCATGGAATACATGATTCTTTGTCATTTTTATGCATCTCTGGTTGTCACATAGGATCGTGGTTGCTTCCATCTCTAGGTCAAATAGACCGGTCAATAACTTACGAAGCCATATAGCTTCCCAGCTAGAAGAACACGCATCAATGTATTATGCTTCCGTTGTGCTGAGAGAAATGTTGGATTGCTTCCTACTCTGCCATGAGATCATGGATGATTCCAAATTGAAACAACATCCTGAAGTGCTCTTCCTGTCAGAGACACTTCCAACCCAATTTGAATCAGTGTACCCACTCAATGTGAAATCATGATCTCCATCATAGCTGAGACCACAATCTAATGTACCCTTAAGGTACCTCATCACATGTTTTGCAGCCACTAGGTGAATATGTCTGGGTTCTACCAGAAACTGACTCAAAGTGTTCACGGAAAAACAAATATCTGGTCTAGTGTTCGTCAGGTACATCAGCGATCCAATAATATGTCTATATAGTGTGGCATCAATCAATTTTGACGAAGTGTCGACCAACAACTTCAGCTTTGTTTCCATGGGTGTACTCATGGAATTGCACTCTAACATGTCAAATCTCTTCAAGATTTCGACTGCATACTTCCCTTGGTTAAGGAAGATCCTCTCTGGACTCTACCATACCTCAAGACCTAAGAAATAGTGCATTAGGCCAAGGTCTTTCATCTCAAATTCTGAAGCAAGTCTCTTTTTACATTCAATAATGAGCTTTTCTTCTCTAGTTAAGAATAAGTCATCCACATATAGAAATAATATCACTGGCTCATCGTTCATAACCTTGAAGTAGAGGTTGGAATCTGCTTTACTCTTGGTAAATCCCAAGCTCGTTAGGAAACTATTTATCCGGTCATACCAAGCTCTAGGAGCTTGCTTCAATCCGTACAGAGCCTTCTTCAACTTGCAGACATGAGACTTTCTGTCTTCAACTTCAAATCCTTGAGGTTTCTCTATATACACTTCTTCTTCAATGACACCATTTAGGAAAGCTGTCTTTACGTCCATCTGGTGTAACTTCCACTTCATCTTAGCTGCAAGGGCTATGATGGTTCCGATCGAAGTGTATTTGGCTACAGGAGTGAATGTCTCTTCATAGTCAAGGCCTTCCTTTTGAGAAAATACACGAACTACAAATTTTGCTTTATATTTCTCAATACTTCCATCAACAACATGTTTAATAATGAAAATCCATTTGGAGGATACCACATCCTTACTCTTTGGCCTGAGAACTATTTCCCATACATCATTCTTTATCATGGATTGGTATTCCTCTGTCATGGCATCTGCCCATTCCTTCTTCTGAATGGCTTCTTCAAAGCAAGTAGGCTCTTTCTCTAGGAGATCACACATCAAAGCCATATAACTGGAGAATGGATTAGGTCTCTTCACATGTCTCGCGGTTCCTTCGGGAACACCATATTTATCTCCATCTTGAATAATCTCTCTAGCCCAAGATGGATTTCTCTTATGGGAGAGCGTCATCTGAGGAGGTTCTTGAAACTCTACTACGTCATGATTTTCTAGAATTTCCTCATCAGGGGAAGTTATGACTTCCCTCATTGGTTCATCAACTCTGGGAACCTCCCTCACTGAATCTGCAATTATGGGGATTACAGGTTCCTCTTCATATACTTCTTCAAGCTGGCATCTTCTCGATTTCTTGAGCACTGCATCTTCATCAAAGGTCACATCCTTGCCAATCTCAATGTGACGGTGACCTGATATATAGATACTGAAGGCCTTGGAGACCTCACAGTATCCCACAAATATTCCCCTCTTTACTGAGGGTTCCATATTGTTTCTCTTCTCTTTCGGTATATGTATAAATATTGGGCAACCAAATATTTTGAGATGGCTTACCTCTGGATTCTTTCCGGTGAACATCTCTTCTGGGGTCTTGAACCCAAGTGCACTATGGGACAATCAGTTTTGCACATATACGGTTGTCATTGCTGCTTCTGCCTATAATCACATAGGAAGATCTTGATCGTGGATCATGGTCTTCACGGCTTCCATTATCGTTATGTTCTTCCTTTCAGCTACACCGTTTTGTTGAGGATTATAGGGAGTAGTGAGTTCCCTCTTGATCCCAACATCTTTGAAGAAGTTCAAAAACTCTTTTGAGGTGTATTTTCCTCCATTGTCTGACCTGAGTATCTTGATCTTTCTTTTAGAAAGATTATTTATCAAGGCTTTGAATTCCTTGAATTTGCTGAACACTTCATCTTCAGATTTCAAGAAATACAACCAGGTCTTATGAGAATAATCATCAATAAATGATACATAGTATATGTTATCACACAGTTTGTAGCTAGGAAGAAAGGCTATAACGTAGGAAGCCAAACTAGAGTAATAGGAACCTATCCCACCCAATGTCACCATGATGGGATGATTCTTTCTCTTTAGGGAGGTGAGGCCTAAGGGAAACGTCCCCGGTGACCTGGAGTTTTGAGGAGGCAAAAGGAAAAGACAAGGATAAGTTTCCCCCTCACAAGTCACCACCCAAAAAGATAGTCCAACCAAAGGCCAATTTAAAGTAAACCCCCAAGGAAAGTATACCTGCCTGGAACAAAACAACAACAAACTGATACGTGCAAGCTATTCAATGGGTTAGTACTTCATATAGAGGCTATCAAATGGTCAATATAAGCAATTTGAAAGTAAATGTTGACGAATTCAATGTTTACAAAATAGCAATAAAATTAATGTCACTTCACCAATAAATACTAGAATGATATGGCATTCAATGCAACAAATCAATACTTAACTCAATTAATGCCTTTAACTACCATTCGATTGCTCATAAAATGAAACGTTACTGCATTAAAGATGTAATAACCAAGGATGACATCAACAACTAGGGTTAGTAAGTTAGCTAGAGCTAGGGTTAGTGTAGTTAGGGTTTCAATTCAAAAGCTTTGAGAGTAGTTTAGATCAAGTTCTACTTCAACGTTTGAGGTCTTAGATCAGTGCCTTAGGGTTTAATGGAGCCATAAATGAAGGACGCAAGAGTTGAAGGGGATGAGACTTAAAGGACTAGAGGGATAAGTTTTGAAGTGTTGCTAAAGTAGGGCTTCAAAATCATAACACTAGGGGAGAGAGGCTCACTCCGGTGTTGCAAAAGAAAGGCCTCATGCTCTGTCCTCCTTCCCGACAAAAAACTAGCTCAAATGAAATACAAAGTCAAGACAAGAGGGCTTAAAGAGGAAGAGTGTTGCTAAGGCAAGGCTCTTTCATCAAACCCTAAAAGAAAACAACCCTAGGTGTAGATGACCTAATCCAGGGACATCCTCTTCCTCTTGAAGTAAAAAAGGCACGGCTAGCTAAAGGGAAGAAGAAAAAGGAGTGTAGCTATGGCTAGGCTCTCTTCTTCTTCTTCAATGGCTAAAAGATTTTCTATTAGGGGACATGAGACATGGAACTACTTGTTTGCTTGTCACCTAGGGTTTTTATTCAACAAATTATAAATACATGTAAGAAAATAAGACTACAACCATTCAATCAAGAATTTTTGCAGAAAAATAATTACAATTCATAAAAAATAACCATGCAAACCCTAGTTGTAACACCTTCCTTCAAGAAAAACACCATAGAATGCCAAAAATCTCTCCCTTCAACAAGTGTGCCTTCCTTAATTCAGCCAATAACCCAAATAGGGTGCAAAAAATCAGACCTCACTATGAGTGAGTAAGTTGAGATGAAAAAATGAGAGTGAAAATCCCTCATTTATACAAAACCTTGACCTAATTTTACATTTTAGGTCAGGTAAAAAGGCCGACAAGACCAGATTATCAAAATCATACTGTTTTACATTAAATTTTCAAATTAAAACCCTAATTAAGCTATAAAGAGATAAGAAGCCCCTCTAAGGGAGGCGTTAGCCCTTTCTAGGGAAAATGGGGCATCCTGGAGCAAAACATTATCCATCCTTAGGCTTCTCCAACCTGCCACACGTGCCAATACTGCCCAACCTGCCTCCCAAAACGTCAATACTAATGGATGACATCATGGCCATGATGGGTGACATCCCAGGCCTTCCAAGGCCAACGTTCCACTGAAAAAGGGAAAATTCCCCTAGGTCAAGCTCTGCCGGGGTGCCTCTGGTGGGACATCCTCTTCTTATCCAGTGCAAAGAATCTTATCAACCTCCGTTCTGTCTCTGCCCCCTGATGGGGTCTCAACATCCATCTGGTGGGCTCTTCAGCCCCATGGAGGTCCGAACTGATCATCTCCCCATGTGTATCGGTCCAAATGGTACCTGTCCGTCGGGTATGGTCCTGCACATCAAAGGCTACACCCTCCATGGGCTCATTAGTCATAGGGATCACGGCAATGCCAATCACATTTCATCATTAATATTATCAAACATATGCATAAAATCCCTAATACATCAGTTGACAGCTCAAAGACATTCCACAAGCCCACAATACAAGTCTAGGGAAAAAGGACAAGGCGCTCTATTGGGCTAGTGTCCACAGAAAAAGGAAAGTTCCCAGAAAGACATCATCCCAGCCATGTAAGTGAGGTGATGTGGTCAGGGGATGTCCAAACATGTGGGTGCAGTGGGGGCCAGGGATGCATAAGTGTTACCTGTAGGTGCCTTTGTAGAAGGCGAGTTGTACCTGTC
>JASDQU010229055.1:4896-16628 GCA_032191745.1 Picea mariana | reverse complement strand
TGGATGGATGTTCGATGTAGTCAAACGACTAGTGTATCCAATCCAACAATGTCCCACGATACCTGCCTTTGTGCTTCATCAAAAACCAAAATAGTGATAAATCAAGCACAAAAATGTCATGAGTTAGAATATATATCATATCATCGGAAATCTCAAAGTCTAACTCATGGAGGTAGGTGGGAGGGATAAAATCCTGCCAATTCCATCTCTGAGGAAAGTACTCAATCCACTTTAGGAAAGGGTCAAGAAAAGTCCAAGGTTCAGAACAATGACTCAAAAGGTCAGCACACTGGCTACCTAAGATGTTCTCATACTGTGAAGTTTGGGAAGGGATTGACAAGGATGTATTAGACAACTGGAAAATTCTCAAGGGATAGTTGAAAAACTGAGAAGATACACTTAAGCTTGTAATATTTAACCAACCCTTGGACTCTAGGGTTTGCCTAAGGGTAAACTCTATATAAAATATATGCTTCCCAACTACACCTTTAACGGAAAAGAAAGGTAAAGTAATAACAGCTGGCTGGAGTGAGAAGTCATGAGAATCCTTCTTTAGGCAAACAATGTTCTTACTTGTATCAAAATCCGAGCACAGTGGTGGTTGGTAATCATCTTTATGGAGATAATCCAAGTGCTCAAAAGGGTACTCATAAAAAATCTCAAGGTAAGACTGAAAATCATCAGGAATACAAGGTATTAGGTCATCCTTGGGTTTTTGAAAAGTACGGGTAAAAATCTCATCTCCTTGTTGCCACTGGTCAAAAGCAATCTGCTGTGATAATCGCAAGGACAACACTTGGACATGACTCTCAGTGTCATAGATGGGATCCAACTCATAACCAACTATATCCCACCTATGTCTCCCAACATGTATGAACTCATCAATGTTATCAACAATGTCACTATCTGTGTCATAACATGCAGGGTTTGAAACATTTGAAAATTCATTCTCCTCCTCCTCATTTCCTTCATCATAAAGTAAATCATCATCAAAAACTAGGGGAGGAAGGAAACTTACTATTTCTTCTTGTGCAGGGGCTCCGAGGACTTTGGCGTTTCCAGCATGTGTCATTGTTTCATCCTCATGGATTGCTTCTTTGTCTTCAATTGTACAACAAGGAATATCCATTTCGTTCAAAGATTTCATTTCTCCTTCATTTTCTGAATCAAGGAACAAGGTATCATCAGAATCTTGAAGTGGAAAGAAACTAACCTCATCTTGGCTTTGTTGTGCAGGAGAAACAGGTTCTTGGATGACCTCATCAGAGGTAGGAGCACAGGTTGGTACTTCATCATCTTGCTTAGGTTTTTGCTCCTTAATCACGTCCTCATTCTGCTGGTCAAAAACTTGTTCCCTTCTTCCTTGTGGATCTTCAACAAAGGTTTCAAGGGAAACTAGTTTTATCAAGCTGAGAGTGTCCATGGTACAGTCATTGGTTCTGGACGAGGAGAGATTTTTCTCGATTCGAATGGCCATGTTGTAAGCTTCTGCAAGTGTTTTTGGACCCTTTTTATTTAGGAGGAAGCTTAAATGCCTCAGGAGTCCATTGGTATAGAGATAGATGAGATACTTAACTTTAGGGCGATAGCTTTTAGAAATGTGGTACAACAACCTCTGAAATCTAACACCAAAATCTCTGATGGTCTCATCCTCTGTCTGTTTTATGCCTTCAAGACCTCTTAGCAATGATTGGATATCTTCCATTTTCAGAACCCACCTTGCAAGAAATATTTCTTCAAATTGGTCCATAGATGTGATGCTGGCAGTTGGAATATTATCATACCATCTTCTAGCCTCTCCATGTAGAGAGGCAGAGAAGAGTTTCATCACCAAATCTTCAGTCTCATCACTGACAGGGCGGTATTGAATGAAAGTCCAGATTTTTCTCATGTGATAATCAAGACTTTCTCCATCGATGCCAACGAATATAGGGAGCCAATTTTTATAAAAGGGGGGCATTCGTCTGGGATATCCTAGGATTTTACTCATGTCCAAAGGTTTGTAGTTCTCTGGATCCCATTGTGAAGTCATAGTTGGCTTCATCATTAGTGGAGTCGCCAGATAGTTTTCTTGAAACTATCAAAAGATAAGGGAAAACGCCCAAAGTGGAGTCGCTAGGTAAGATTGTAAGATAGAAACCATAGGGGCAAATCTTACTAAAAATGTGTCATTTGAGGAAGGTTTGACTCAGTGTTCCCCGATAACGATGCCAAAATGTTATCGCACAGTTTGTAGCTAGGAAGAAAGGCTATAAATTAGGAAGCCAAACTGGCGTAACCAGAACCTATCCCACCCAATGTCACCATGATGGGATGGTTCTTTCTCTTTAGGGAGGTGAGGCCCAGGGGAGACGTCCTCGGTGACCTAGGGTTTTGAGGAGGCAAAAGGATAGAAAGGCAAGGATAAGTTTCCCCCTCACAAGTTACCACCCAAAAAGATAGTCTGGCCAAAGGCCACTTTAAAGTAAACCCCCAAGGAAAGTATACCTGCTTGGAACAAACAAACTGATACGTGCAAGCTATTCAATGGGTTAGTACTTCATATAGAGACTATCAGATGTTCAATATAACCAATTTGAAAGTAAATGTTGAGGAAGTCAATGTTTACAAAATAGCAATAAAAGTAATGTCACTTCACCAATAAATACTAGAATGATATGGCATTTAATGCGACAAATCAATACTTAACTCAATTAATGCCTTTAACTACTATTCCATTGCTCATAAAATGAAACGTTGCTGCATTAATGATGTAATAACCAAGGATGACGTCAACAGTTAAGGTTAGTAAGTTAGCTAGAGCTAGGGTTAGTGTAGTTAAGGTTTCAATTAAAAATCTTTGAGAGTTGTTTATATCAAGTTCTACTTCAATGTTTGAGGTCTTAGATCAGTGCCTTAGGGTTTAATGGAGTCATAAATGAAGGACGCAAGAGTTGAAGGGGATGAGACTTAAAGGACTAGAGGGATAAGTTTTGAAGTGCTGCTAAAGCAGGGCCTCAAAATCATAACCCTAAGGGAGAGAGGCTCACTCTGGTGTTACTAAAGCAAGGCCTTGTGCTCTCTCCTCCTTTCCGACAAACAACTAGCTCAAATGAAATACAAAGTAAAGACAAGAGGGCTTAAAGAGGGAGAGTATTGCTAAGGAAAGGATCTTTCATCAAACCCTAAAAGAAAATGACCCTAGGTGTAGATGACCTAGGCCTGGGACGTCCTCTTCCTCTTGAAGTAAAAAAGGTACAGCTAGCTAAAGGGAAGAAGAAAAAGGAGTGTAGCTATGGCTAGGCTCTCTTCTTCTTCTTCAATGGATAAGCATTTTTCTATCAAGGGACATGAGACAAGGACCTACTTGTGTGCTTGTCACCTAGGGTTTTTATTCAACAAATTATAAATACATGTAAGAAAATAAGACTACAACCATTCAATCAAGAAGTTTTGCAGAAAAATACTTACAATTCATCAAAAATAACCATGCAAACCCTAGTTGTAACACCTTCCTTCAAGAAAAACACCATAGAATGCCAAAAATCTCTTCCTTCAACAAGTGCGCCTTCCTTAATTCAGCCAATAACCCAAATAGGGCACAAAAAATCAGACCTCACTATGAGTGAGTAAGTTGTGATGAAAAAATGAGAGTGAAAATCCCTCATTTATACAAAACCTTGACCTAATTTTACATTTTAGGTCAAGTAAAAAGGTCGACAAAGCCAAATTATCAAAATTATATTGTTTTACATTAAATTGTCAAATTAAAACCCTAATTAAGCTATAAAGAGATAATAAGCCCCTCTAAGGGAGGCGTTATCCCTTTCTAGGGAAAATGGGGCATCCTGGAGAAAAACGTTAGCCCTCCTTGGGCTTCTCCAACCTGCCACACGTGCCAATACTACCCAGTCTGCCTCCCAAAACATCAATACTACTGGATGACATCATGTAGGGATGATTTTAAGGATGGAAATTTATTTTAAAATGTAGAAACCTTGGCGAATCTTACTAATCCTTCATATGCCAACTATAAATGTTTGGCGATATTTTTGTAAAAATATTCAAATTTCTAAGGATTTTATATAGTTTTTATAAATTTTTGGCGATTGTTAAGGTAAAATAATTTTATCCTATAGAATTTGGGCGAATCATTTTTAAAATAGCGAATCTCGTTTTTGGAAAAACCATGGAAAATTATCCCATGAGCAAAATTTAGCCCCTAAAATAGTGATGTGGTCAGGGGATGTCCAAACATGTGGGTGCAGTGGGGGCCAGGGATGCATAAGTGTTACCTATAGGTGTTTTTGTAGAAGGCGAGTTGTACCTGTCATGGATGCATTTTTTCCAAGCCCATTCTTGCCTTTATTCCTTTTTATTCTTTTTTCATTCTTTATTTGCTTTTTTTTTTCAAGAGCTAACCAGGGGACACTGCCTTGGCATGTTGAACAGAGTTGACAGTGTTACCCACAAATACTTTCGTAGAAATGAGAAGACTGGCTTGTGATGAGACCCCCTTTCCCTTAGCCATGCAACCAAGAGTCACTGCTCTGGTATGGTAACCAGCTGATGGCAATGCCATACTGCTAGGTATCCATGAACCTAATAGGCTAGCTTGTGATGAGACCCCCTATCCTCTGACTAGGTCTTGTTCTATTATTTTTCCAGGTCCCTCTTGTTTCTTGCTGAGAAGTCTTTTATTGCTTTCTCGGGGATCCCTGGGTGAAGCATCTTGAGGTTTATTCTTAGGCTTTTATATTTTACCAACTTGCTTTTACCTTTTGGGCCTTTAGCCCCTTCTTCCCACGAGGTAAGGTGCAATCCTGAAAATAGGTCAACCCAATGCCCGGACAAGGGGAATGGGATAGGTGATCGGGAAACAAGATGTAAGAGTGGTGCTATGATGGGAGCAGACGATGGCTTTTCAGAAATCCCCCCAGTGCCAAACCAAAACCTATAGACACAGGCTTGCTAGGGCACCCTGTCAATCCCCCCAAACATGGTCAAGTGGGCAAATGTAAGATCCAAGCAGTTGTTAGAGATAAAAGGAATCAGATGCATATATTTAAAGGTTTTAATGATGAAAGGTGACACATACCATGATACCTGGACCAATTACCTCATGGAGAAAGAACCTCTTCTGATACAGGACCAAGCCGATGGTGATGGATGCTGCTGCTATTGACAAGACAAAGACAATGGAAGAAGAAAAGGTGGGCCCTATAGGGCCATGCTCAGGTCAATCCTGCTCTTGGCACTCCATGTCTAGGACCTTTGGGCCTTGAGACATGATCTCCTAGTTATCCCTAAAAAGTGGGGATACCAGTATACATACCCACTAATGGAGGACGATGGCATTGAGCCACACACATCTGAATGATTGAGTTCTAGGACTCCTTCTGCTTTGCTGTCTTTCTTCAAAAAAGGGTTCTTGATGTTCTTCCCTTGTGCACATCCATTGCACATGCCTTCATGGTCAACCTTGAGTTCTGGTAGACCTGTGAAAGCTTTGCATATGTATGGTAGCGCCTTGTAGTTGATGTGAGCTAATATTCTATGCCAAATTTCACATGGATTCTCAATGGTGTCGGTCATGGTAGCTTCTGAGTGACCCTTTAGCTTATACAAGCCACCTTCTTCTTTTCCAATGATGATTGCTTCTTTCATGGTTTCTCCTTTAGCCCACATAAGAACTTCTCCATATATGAAGGCAACTTTGAAGCCTTTCTTCTCTAAAGCTGATATGGAGAGTAGGTGCTTTTTCAAACCTGGTACATAGAATATGTCCTTCATCTTCATTGAATTCCTTGAATTAAGTTTGTAGTTTGATTCTCCCACTCCCTTGATGGGATATTGGTAATCATCTCCAAGTGTCACTTTTTGAGAAAACTTCTTTTCTGAAATGTAAGAGAGAATATCTCTTTGTCCTGTCATATGCTTGGAGGCACCACTATCAATGAGCCAAGTGTCCTTTCCATGAGTTACCGATCCTGAGAGGGCCAAGATTAAGACATGGTCTTTAATTTGTTCACTTAACATCTTTGCGGGTGGATTTTCATATTCAACTGCATGGGCATGGTGCCTCTTTTGTTTCCTCTTGTATTCTTCTCGTCTAGTTGGACACAATTTCGCAATGTGTCCCATCTTGTCACAATGGTAGCATTGTATAGATGAGTAATCTATTTCCTTACGTTGTCCTTTCTTCTGGAATCTCCTTTGATGCGATTCTTTATGACTAAATTTGTTTGGGGGTTGAGACTCTTTATAAGTCTCTTTCTAGAAGTAAGACTTTTTCCTTTCTCCTTCGGTGTGAGTAGATAGGGCTTGATATTCATCTCTTGCTAGTAAAGCCTCTCGGTTAGTTACTCTTGTTTCTTCTTGGATGCATTCTTCCCATAGACCGTCAAAATTTAGTTTCTTCATTCTGGCACAAATCATTTGGGTAAATGTATCCCAAGGTCTTGTGAGAACATTTAGGGATGTCATTACAAGTTCCTCTTCGTCTATAGTATCTCCAATTGCTTCTAGTTGTTCTTTGAATTGGGATATTCTGGAGAAATATTCTTGGATTGATTCTCCTTTCTGCATTCTTGTATTCTTGAGCTAAGTTCTAAGATTCATCTTCCGGTTTGTGTTCTTTCCTTCATATAGTCTGTTTAGGGCATCAAACATTTCTTTCAGAGTCTTATTTGATGACACATAGGGAATCAGGTGATCTTTGATTGAATCTACAATGATTCTTTTGGCCCTGATTGTGTCCTTTTGATGTTTTTCTTTCCCTGCAGCATCATTGGGATCCAACACTTCTTCTTTGACAAATCTTGCTAGTTCATTCTCTTCAAGAATGAGACCAATCCTATACTTCCAGGCACAGAAGTTTTCCACACCTTCTGGCTTGTCAACAAGCTTAATGCTTGCAAACATCTTCTACCTGAAGCTGGGAAAATGTCCAAAAATGAAAATGCTCAAAATCAAATTCTGAACTTACCAGGAGGTGTGCTTAGCTGAGGCGAGTAGCCTGGTGTGCTTGGATCTGAGAAAATACAAATTTTACCCCTCCAAACTTGATCTACGGATTTCTGGACTGATGCTTCTGGTTTTCTGGTGCCTCTGGTACTCTGGTACTTCTGGTTCTTTGTTTTTCTGGTACTTTGTGAAACTAGGGTTTCACTTTGGGAGATCTAGCCATTGAAAAGGTGTGATGAAGGTGCCAAAATGATCCTTGAGGGAGGACACACTTTTCTAGATGGTTTTAGGGCTAAAATACCTCACCAAAAAAAATCCCTAATTTGCATGTACGACAACAGTGATGTTTTTCACTTTCTCTTTTGAAAGATGCTCTCTTCAGTTTAGCTTTGATACCATGTTAATGTTTAATCTATTATTAGATTTCTTTTCATTTCAATAGATAACAATAGCATAAGATAGGATCATTGAGAAATACACAATCACAAGAGACAGATCATTTATCCTGGGAAACCCTCATGGGGTAGAAAACCCAACAAAAATTCCTTATTATAGATAGCCAATACAATGCCAAGAGATAGCTCAAACAAGTACAGAAAGTCCTCTCCCAAAGATGCACCTCTCTCTCTCTCTCTCTTCTCCAACTGCAGCTCCGAAACTTGTCTCTCAAATGAACAAGTGAGTGTGTGTCTAAGTGAGGCACTAGCCTCCTTATTTATACAAGTCTGACACGTGTGGAAGTGTCTCTTCACTGGCAGGGCCGACTTCTCAATCTGGGTGGTTATAACCACCTTTAATATATTCTGGGGCCGAATTCTTATTCTTCCTATTACATTTTGACCAATCCACAAAAGGGGATTTGGTCCTTTACAATATCCGACATGGTCAATCCGCAATGGGGATTGATCCAATTAATAATATATCAAATAATAATTAGAATACACTTTGTAGTTACATTATTTCAACAGTATATCGATATGCTTCGATCTGGCATCATACACAAGATTGTTGGCTAGTTTGATGGAACTCTGGTTATCACATTTGATAATTATTGACACTTTTTGTTCTTCTCCCACATATTCAAGAATCTTCCTTGACCAAACTGCCTCGCAAGTAGCATTGCATAGGTATTTTTACTCAGCTTCAGTTGATGACAAAGAAACAATTGGTTGTTTCTTGTTAGTCCATGACATGATCTTGGATCCAATTATGAATGCATAACCTATGGTTGATTTTCTTTCATCAGGATTTCCATCCCAATTTGAATTAGAATGACCTGTCAACTCAACATCAAAACTATCGGTATATTTAATACCAAAATTAACAGTCCCTTTCAAGTATCGAAGGACTCTCTTCGCTGCTTTCAAGTGGCTTTCATAAGGGTTAGCCATGAATTGTAAGGATGTTGACTAAATATGCAATGTATGGCCTGGTAGTGGTGAGATAGTTTAAACTTCCCACCAATTTTCGATTCAAAGTACTATCCACCTATTTTGTTTCATCATCATTGTGGAGTTTAGCATTCTTTTCTAATGGAATAGACACAACCTTACATTCATTCATATTAAAGATTCTAAGCAATTCTTTTGTATATTTACTTTGTGTGACAAGTGTCTTACCATATTCTCTCCATACTTTATGGCCTAAACAATAATGCAATTCTCAAAGATCCTTCATCTCAAATACTTGTGACAATTGTCTTTTGATTTATTCAATCAACTTAGATGCACTGCATATTATGATAACATCATCAACATACAAGGAAATCAAAGAAATATGCCCCTTTCATCTGTCTTGATATACACATTAGGATCACTTTTACTTTTCATGAAACCTTTCTAAGAGAAGAAAGTATCAATCTTTACATACCAAGATCTTGGTGCATGTTTCGATCCTTATAAATATTTCTTTAACCTGCAAACAAGATGCTTTTAACCTTGCTTCACAAACCCCTCTAGCTAGACAATATAAACTTCTTTCTCTAATTCCCCATTCAAAAAAGCAAACTTAACATCCAATTGATGTAGTTTCCAATTATTTTTTGTAGCTAAGGCAATCATTAATCTAATGGTTTTCATATTAACTACAGGTGAAAAAGTGTCTTCATAATCAATTCCTTCTTTCTGTGAATAAATTTTTGCAACCAATTTATCTTCATATCTATCTATACTACCATCAACATTAAATTTGGATTTGAACAACCATTTAGATCCAATTGGGACTTTATTTTCAAGCAATTATGTTTATTTCCATGTTTCATTCTTTATTATGGAATCATATTCTTCTCTCATGGCATCCATCCATTCTTGATGTTATTTATCTTGTTCAAAATTCAATGGTTCCACAACATTCATTACTTGAGTCGTTAATGAATAATCTTTATACCTTATAGGTGGTTGAGTTTGTTGTGTTGACCTCCTTGGTGATTCACTACTTTCACTTCTTCTTCTTCTTTGTGGTGTAACTTCTCCTCTTGTTGGTGTACTATGGCTACTTGAAGTGTCCATGTTGCTTGAATCTTCATCCTATTCTTGTTCTTGTTCAACATCTGCTACTTCTTTGACATTTTCATCATAGTTAGAAGGGATATGCAATTCATCATAACTATCTACCTTATGTCCTTCATTTGCATGCTCATGAAATAATACATCTCTATTTTCAAAAACTTTATGTGTGTTGGGATCAAACATGTTCTATGCTTTGTGATCAGAAATGTAACGAATAAAAATGCACTTGATTGCTTTAGCATCAATTTTTCTCCTATCTTCTTTGGGAACATGAGAAAAATCTTTGCTTCAAATACTCTTAGGTGCCTTACTACTGGTTTATAGCCATAAAGTAATTCAAAAGGATTTTTGTGATTTAAACTTTTAGTTGGACTTCTATTTTTCAAATAAATTGCAGTATTGATTGCTTCAGCCCAAAAACCATTATTAATATTTTTACCTTTTAGCATGTTATGTGCACATTCAACTAAACTGTTGTTCTTCCTCTCAGCTATTCCATTATGCTGAGTATGAGGCACTGTATACTATTGTAGAATTCCATTACTTTTCAATATCTGATGAATGCTCCTGATGTGTACTCCCTCCTTGATATGATCTTAGGATTTTGATGTACCTACCTGTTTTTTTTTCAACCAATTTTTAAAATTATTTAAAATACTCAAAGACATCAATTTTTTTCCTCGTAAAACAAACCAAAGTATATTTAGTGTTATGCACTAGTTCAAGATTTTTTTTCTTTTATTTGTATGAGTAGGAAATTCTTCCCCATGTTACTTACCTAGTGCACATCCTTCACAAGAAGTATGTTCATTCTTAAGCAAGGGAAATCCCTCCACCATTCCTTGTTTTTGAAGTAGCAAAAAAACATTATAATTAAGATGACCATACCTTTGATGCCACAATTCTTCTATTGATATGGTTGTAGATTCCAATACTTGATGACCCTTCCTTGTAAAATCAAGCTTGTATAATCCTCCAACTATGATTCCTATTGAAACAATCTTGTGATGATCTCATATATCTTTTACAAAACAATGTTTCTTTACAAAATCAACTTTTAAATCTTGATCTGCTATGGTGGAAACTGAGATTAAGTTCTTCTTTATACCAAGCACATACATGGCATTTTGAATTTGTTTAACACAATTGTTTGGAAAGGTTACAAAAACATCACCATATCCTTTAATTTGATATGATCGATCATTTCCAAGATATATATTAGCACCATTATTAGTCTCATGATAATCTTTATACCAATCCTTATTACAAGACACATCTATGGAGGCACCAAAATCAACAAACCAAGCATTTGAGTCATATGTTTCATCTGACAAGGCAACATCTAAAACAAATAGCCTAAGATTTTTGAAATCATCATGCATTTTTTCTCCTCTATCAACAAAGTGATCAATATGCCTTCCATTTCTATGTTTGGACTCATTATATTTCTTTTTCAAAAAATATCTAACATAGTATCCAATCTTGACACAGTAAAAACATGCATTATTCCTTTTTAACATTAGCATCAATATTTGATGGTTTCATACCTTTATGTGATTGTGCATGTGATGTCTTACCACCCTTGTTTCTTTCCCATGGCTTGCCTTTGTATGGAAGTTTCCCCTTTGCCAACAATTCCAAATATGAACTTGAAGACTTGCAATTGATGTTTTTCCTTTGTTCTTATTCGTGTAAAAGAATACCTACCAATTCATCAAATGTAGGAGCCTTTTCTCTAGCTTCAAGACCAGTAATAATTTACCTAACACTATCTTTGATGTTCTTCTAACACTTTGTTCAACTTTACAACTAAAAAAAATTGTGCTAGAGATCTTTTCACCAATATCACCAAGCTTGTCTTTCAATTCTTTACTTCTAGAAAGAAAGTTATTGATATTTTCATTCTCCTCCATTTTAATTGAAAGCAATTTACCTTTTAGAAATAGAACTCAATTTGTATTAGTCGTTTCATACAAACCTTTAAGGATTTCCCATGTATCTATGGATGTCTTGCAGTCTATGATATGTGGAATAATATTTTCATTCACAAACATTCTGAGAAGCACTTTTGCTTTGCCTTCTTGGCACTCCCAATATTGGACTAAGTTTGTAGAGGTGTCCGATTTGGCTTATTTTCTTAATGTGATGGAACAAACATTTTCACATTCCATCAAGGTATGAATTTTGAATTTCCAATTCACATAATTCGACCCATCTAAGTTGTTTGATTCATTCATATGTGAATCATCCAAAGCATTTGCCATATTTAATCACACTTAA
>JASDQU010229054.1:0-17198 GCA_032191745.1 Picea mariana | reverse complement strand
CTGGGATTGACCTCATTCTTGGGGATTATCCCACATATTTGGCAACTGAATTTTGACTTGCTATTTTTAGATGATTTGATCCATGTTTTCAGGATCTGAAAACTGTTTGTAAAGGCTATAAAGCCTAGGAACTCAGTTTGATAGAGGGTTCGATTTTGGATGGAATAACTGGCTACTGTATTCATCTTTTTCATGCTAATATAGATCACAGTTTTCTCTCAGTTTTGACATCAGATTCCACTTTCTCTTTCCATGTATCAGTTTGGTTTAGCTCTGAATGTGAATGTTTATTTCCATTGTTCAGCTCACAAATTGATTCAGTTTCTTGCATGTCTCTCAAGCCCTACTTCGTACTGGTTTGGTTACATGGTTTCTTCATTCACCTTTGATGTTTAAATACTGATAAATCAATTCTTGAGGGCACTGTTTCATTTGTTTACATGTTGAATGTCTGAATGCTGTACTCTGGTTTAGTCATCCCATTGATCCATTTTGATAAAAAACACCAAAAACATTGAGTTCTTAAGTTACCAAGCACCTCTGGTCTGCAACCACGGAGGGTTTCTTGGAGAGTTAACACTAGGCACAGTGGAACCTGTACGGGTCCCTTTCGAACGGGGTTTACTGTGTTGCCTTGTGGGGGGCTGCTTCTGCACCTTCTTCCATTTCTCCCCTTTCAAATTTTCTTCTACCTCCTCGGCCTTCCTTTTACAATTTCTTGCGAAGTGCCTATAGTCGTGGCAATGCCTTCACTTAAAAGGAAGTTGCTCATAGTCCAATTATTGCACTTGTGTCCAATCTGCCACTGTTATCTTGATGGTCTCCGGGAGCCCTATTTCCAGATCCACCTCCATGCAGATACGCGCACAGGAGTATTGGTCCTTCCTTTCTTCTCTGTCGGTGTATTTACCTAGCTAATTTCCAATAGCTTCTAAGGATTTCAAGCTCCAACAATGCAAAGACAGGTGGGGAAGACGCACCCAGACTAGGACCGTCGAAGGCACAACCTGAACTGGATCAAAATCCAACATCCATTCGTTCAGATAGAGCCCCTAGGGTCCCATAAAATATGGGTTGTTTATGAATATTGAATTTATGACTTCAGCGTTGTCAAATAAGAACACATAGTAGCCTTTCTCGACGAAATGCCTCTTAATACCTTCTGAGACCAACGGTCTCGAGTTACTCTGGATCCAAGATTCAATGGATTTTGGAGAAGGCCATAATCCTGTAAATTGACCTATCAGGCTTCTTGCAGCTAAATTTAAAGCAACTCGACAAGCTCATCAACTAGAAGGGTGACCAACGGGATGGAGTCCAACTTTTTCACGAAATTTTCCTGGGTAGCTGAGACAGAGTGTCTGCTGGAAGCCTCAATCAACTTTTTGAAGGCTGGGAGGTCAAGGGGGAGGGGAGGGGGAGGCTCAGAGGCCCCTCTAGAAGCCATGGCAGCAGGAAGAAGACGCAAAGGGTGGCTCGCTCAAGGTTGCGCACAGGCAGGGTTTATGTAAATTTTTCAGTGTATCTCTATTAGTATCACTATTATTACAACACATTGGGATATCATTTAAAAATATTACCATAAACCTAAATTTTAAATTATTACATTGTCGTATAATTCAAAAAAGTTGTTATAAATTTATTTTTTATTTCAATACAATGTGAAAACTTAATTTATCATTCAAAAATACATTGCGTTAAATTGACTTCGTCATTTAAAAAAAACTTGTTATAGAAAACTTTTGAATATCTATCATTGTTTTACCATTAAAAAAAAAATCATATTATTCATAAAACTTGACATAAATTCACTTTTTAAATCATCATATTACTAAAAACTTAATTATAAATATATTTTCCAAATCATATTACCCATCTCATTAGAAAACACATTGTTATAAACCATATTTTTTTAACTCATCACATTATCAAATTAAAAAATGTTATAATAAAACCTAAATTTTAAACATTATTCTATAATTCAAAAAAATTGTTATGAATTGGTACATCATCACGCTATCAAATTAAAAAATATTATAATAAAACTTAGATTTTAAACATTGTCCTATAATTAAAAAAGATATTCCATTAAATTTAAGATATCATTCAAAAACAACTATTAGACTTTACCACATTGTTTTATCATTCATAAAAACTTGTAATAATTTATGTTTTTTAAATCATCATATTACCAAAAATACTTGTTATATTTTTTTTTAAATCATCATATTACCATATCAATAAAAAAAAACATGATTATAAACTATATTTTTTAAAATCCTCACATTACCATAACATCCAAAAATACAAGTTAATTTTACATCATCACTTTATCATATTAATTATTTTTTCCAATTTTATTAAATATTATCAAACACATAATATTATTAGATGTAGAAACACATAAAAGTTTTGTTATAAATTTATTTTTCAAATCATATTACCAATCCCATTAGAAAACACATTGTTATAAACCATATTTTTTTAAATCATCACATTATCAAATTAAAAAATGTGATAATAAAACCTAGATTTTAAACATTATTCTATATTTCAAAAAAATTGTTATGAATATATATATCACCCTATCAAATTAAAATATATTATAATAAAACTTACATTTTAAACATTTTCCTATAATTAAAAAATATTGCATTAAAGTTAAGATATTATTCAAAACCAATTACAATTAAAAAAATATTGCATTAAATTTAAGATATCATTCAAAAACAATTATTAGATTTTACCACATTGTTTTATAATTCATAAAAACTTGTAATAAATTTACTTTTTAAATCATCATATTACCAAAAATTCTTGTTATAATTTATTTTTTAAATCGTCATATTACCATATCATTAAATAAAAACATAATTATAAACTATATTTTTTTTAATTCTCGCATTACCATAACATCCAAAAATACAAGTTAATTTTACACTAGCATACCCCCAAAGCGGGGGAAAGGGAAGGCCGAAAAAAAATAACATATGTTTTTTTGGCAATACTAATTTTACCAATGTGCACCATTCTACTATATTTGCTTAGTCCTTGGGGGATTCGGTGAGAGTATTGAAATATTTGAATCATAGAAAACCAAAATCATTCATTCAAATGACTCATTAGTCTATGAAAGGTGCAGAGAAACAACAAACAACTTGTTATTTTCTCATAAATGAAATCAAAGTCCAATTGAATTAACATAGATACAACATACTTAATGAGGTAAATATAAAATTCTACACAATGAATTAACCATATTTCCGAAAGAATATATAGGTATTCGGATTAATCAGAACATGTGATTACTAACCCTGACTAGCACTATTAGTATTGTGTTATATTAAGTACCAAACCATAACCTCTCTACATCATGGTTATGGTTTGGTACTTAATATAACACAATACTAATAGTGCTAGCCATGGTTATGGTTTGGTACCAAACCTTTGCCCAAAATCACTCAATTTTTAATTCATATCCAGAAACAAAAATACTACTACAAAGATATTCCCTTTGTATGATTTCATCTCATCAAGAAATGTTTAACGAATCTAAAATATGACCATGCCTCAATGTACATGATAGAAAAATATTGTCAAATCAAACTGGTGTCAGAATATATGTGCTTATATAGTAGATGAATGTTTACCATGAAAAATAAGGCTTAAGCAATTCTAAATAAGGCATGGTATAAAGTAAGTACAAATCCTCACTAATAGGCTACAAATGGTAAGAAACTCAGACAGAGAACTCAGGGACTCACTTGGTAATTGTTCCATGCTAACATTGGTATCACGCCTTGGGAAGGTGAAAATATGACATGCACGTAAGTTGGAGATTCTTGCAATGGAGGACCAGGAAAATAGGGTGATCTTGGCAAAGGCCAAGACAAAAACCGAGATGAATATGATGATGCAGGTGTTGTAGGAGATCCTAAACTTTCATAACCTGAAACTATTGTTGCAGGTTGGGGATGATGAAACTTGTAGTGAACAACATATCTGCAGGATCCAGTACGCATGTAATATGCACATTCTTTCTCTTCCTATACAACAAAAATCAACATACATCAAATATATTGATATTCATCATGCATGCATATAATTCCCACTAAAACAGAGCAATATTTGCATGGTCTGCATACATCTGTCCAAACTTAACGTTTTGATACAATCTCAGTCAAATGAATTTTAAATTTATGTTTTACAAAAATCACAGTTCCAAACCATATTATCGTCCAAAGTTTAGATAACATCCCTGATGCATAGGAAGGCCTAAATAATTCATTTGTACTTGTCCTCCTAATCCATTTTTGTCACATGAATGATGGTACTTGCATGTCGCACCAAACTTGCAAGCTCTTGTCTTCAAGTAATACTGCAAAATACATTCTCTTCTTACTATGAAACTTTTAATAGCAAAAGAATTTAGAATTTTTATTGACAACAATTCATTGCTTATAAAACTACAGCATATATAAACCAAAATCCTCCCTTTTGTCAATTATCAATATAGTTTACTACACATGGTTTCAACGTTGCAACAAGGAAAGAGGAAATCCCAGCATAAATGTTTTTTTAATGTAGAAAAAGATTTGAAGTTATACAGTGCTTCCAATTATGAATCAAGGATCCTGGACATGTTACAATTATCCAAACATTTCCATTCTGACATACCTATAGAACACTCTCACCCTTGTTTGGCTAAGTTTCAAATTTGAAACATGATTTGGACCAAAATCTTTACTTTAACCACTTATATACCAATCCTGTAGACTTAACTAATTCACTAACAACTATACCTGAGTGTAAACATTCCAACGGTACAACATTAGTGCAACAAATAAACTTAAGAGACAATTATGGGTGGATTTGAAATATTTCTACTTATTGATAAATCCTTGCTATTTAGAAACAAGCCAAGTGTTGGACTTTAGTTCATCTTCGTAACCAGTATTAATTTCCATCTGCCAAACAATAAAACTCATCGAGGTATATGGAAGGAAAGTTGTAACACAATTTACATACCAATCTAGATGATGATTGGAAAGAAGAGGAGGGGAAGACTCAACCCCATAACCCAACAAACGTGGCAAAATTAAAAAATAATGTCAAATATTACTACAACGAAGAAGATACCAATTCAGTTCTGTAAAGTTTACTGCTAAAACCAAGTACAGGTTTACCAACCATCCAACAAGGTTGTATATACTTATCCAAAGAGACTTTATCTATTAGGTAAGTGATGCCAATACCACTTTAACAAGTCATAAATTGAACACAACAATTGGACACAATATCAATTGGAACCCGTGGAATTCCCCTCAGATCCCGAAAAATGGGTATTGTGCATCTTTCTTAGGTTAAATGTGACAGAGCTCTGGAGCTAACGCTTTAAAAAAACTCCAAGAAACATATCCTTTGAAACTAAAATGACTCCTCATTGTTCTTGAATATGCAGAGGTAGGATAATTGTTGTTTCTCTATGCATTAAAAGCAATGTTTGTAAACAAAAGAAACAGTCCAAACACAAATAGAGAAAAGAATGTAGGTCACATCATCTGTATGAAATGGTGGACACAATGTGGTAAAACAGGGGTGTTGCTATTTTTTACTACAATTTGTAGAGAAAACACACTGGGGGATCTTTGTCAAACAAACACCTAAAGGATATAGATAGTCTCACTTAAGGTGGGCTACATTTTCAAATCTCGTCTTACTCATTTGACATGAGCCCTAATGTCAAAAGAGAAGTGAAACATCCAAAATAGTGTAGAGGAGAAGCATTGGTTTTTATATGGGTATAATTTAGGTAAACACTATGTTACTCATGTTTAAACTCTTTGTAACAAATATAAACGATTTGATTAATTCTACCTCAGACCTTAATCTAGTGATCAATCTGTTGCATTAAATTCTTGATCATTACACTCGCAACAGACGGAAAATACTACATGTAGATCTTGGCAATTATTCTGTCGATTCGAACGAGAGTAAAAGGAAAAAATCTAAACATGAAATTATTGGCGAGTTAATCTGCGATTCAGATGATAGTTACATAAACAATCTGAGCTCCCAGTATAGTTATGAATATTTTTAAAGCCTCCTTTCAAGACCGATGTGGGAAGTTGGATCTGAACAAAGGTGTTAAATCAAAGACTAGGGTCAGTGTGGAGATCAATGACAATGGCATCTCTGCCCATTACAGTCAACTGGAGGTTATTCGCGCCTAAACAATATGAGGACCACGTGAAAAAACGGTGCATTGAACTTAAATGTATATTGGGTGTATTGAAATATGGACACTACATAGACCCAAGTGTGATATGGGGATGGAGCTTACAAAGCTCAAAGATGGGTATCTTCAGTTTACAACAAAATCCTATTAAATCAAAATGGTTGTGGGTTGGAACTAATGATATGAAACTTTTAGCTTCACAACCTCGAAGTGTATATCAAACCTGAGTTAAGATGGGCCTGTCCTGATTTATATATATTTACCTGTTCTCTGTTTTTTTAATATATAGATGGAGGTTATGACGCTCAAGGATGCATATCTTTAGTTACACAAACATCCCATTAAATCAAAGTGACCGTAGATTGGGATTGACGATATGCAACTTCTAACTTCAAAATCTCCAAATGTATATCAAACCTTAGTTAACATGGACCTGTCCTGATGCTTTCCTAATATAAGATGGGTGTGTACTAACTTGTATGTATTTTCCTGTTTTCATATTATAGATGGGTCTGCTAGTTTATATGCATTTACCTGCTTTCAAAACATCTGCTACAACATCTTCTGCAATGGGTGTATACTTATGAGCATTGTAAACACTGGCAATAACGTCACAGTCTGTTGTGATGTAACTGAAAGACAAAATTCATATCAATCAAGTTTCATTCACCCCAAACAATTATACTCTGCATCTAACACAACATCTGAAGAAACATTACCCTTGAAATCCCCAGTCACGTCTCGCAGTGCTGGTGAGAAGGTTGGAATCAACACACGTTGGGACTCCATTAAGGCTGTTGTAAGAGCACATGATAACACTGGCATGCCGTTGCTCCACACAGCTCTTGAACGGCCATTGATATGTATCCAACAAGTCTTGTATGCTCACATGTTCAAGAACATTACATTAAAAAAAGCTCTCTTAAATTAGCACAAACCCATTCACACCCAACTTCGAGTTGCCAACCTCAGCCATTTGTGTGAACTCCAATAATGCACAGTGGAGCCTTGCCATTATACCTAGTTTCGCATTGAGAAGCAAGGTACTTGGGGAGTTCTTCAACACTATGCAAAGCTAAGGATTGTGGTTTGCAATCTGTGTTTTTATCCCCGTTGGCACTTAATGGGAGGCTTTTGCAGTGGTAAAAACAATTTCAAGACACTACTTATTAGGCATTTATTAGGGATACTATAAAGGATTTTTTATTGTTGTAGACACAAATGAAGAAAAAAGGCTAGCAAGTAAGGTCATTATGTCTTTAATATATGCTAAATTTAGAGGGGAATGTGCTGGTGTTTCCCAGTGAATGCAATTAATACAAAAAATATAACAAATCAATCTATATTAGAAACATAACAAATCAGCCAACATAACATTATGTTGGTAGTAGAAGGTCGGGGAGGATAAATATAGTCCTCCCTATCACTGAACATGCATGGATGTAAGCAATGGAGGTATCGTCCGCAGTGAAAGAGTTGTATGCATGTGTGTACACCGCATATTGGCATAAGTGTGACAGTGCACACCGCAAGCTTAAAGTGTATTGATTGACATAAAAATCTGCATCTTGGAGGGCAACGACATAAAAACCTGCATAAGGCATCAGGGACTATATCTATCTTCGTCGGGAATGTCACTAACTCCTTATATGAAAAAAGAGAAAATAAGGAAATGCAGAGTTAGTAATGGAATATTACCATAGCATCGAAGGAGAAGCGAGTATGGCCCTCCCAATTATCCATGTCATAAGCTATGAAATGCTTGCAGCATGCAAAAGCTCTCAAATGAATAGAAGAGCGGGCGTTTGCCTTCGAAGAAGAAGAGAAGGGATCGCCTTGCAATCCTCTAACGTAGGCAACAAAATACCTGCTAGATAGCAGAGGATCTTCTCTTGGATTTTCTTGACCTCGACCCCATCAAGGATCTCTGAATATATTGATATTGGGTGCCCAAAATGTGAGCCCCGACGCCTGCCCTGCATTGTATATCACTCTCACTTCAATGCCAATTGCTTGCACAACCTTCTTTAACTGAGATGAGTAATAGGTATTCATAACATTATTTCCTTCGTTAACTCAGATGAGTAATAGGTATTCATAACATTATTTCCTTCTTTAACTGAGATGAGTAATAGGTATTCATAACATTAGAGAATACAATGGCAATGGCAATATGATACCAGAGTATTCAAACCTGGGCAATACGATACCAGAGTGTGGCATCGAAGGATGCAACAGTTAGAATGACCTGAGGAATATTGGTGGTTGTATGAATGGGACCATTGAAGAGAATGTCGCAACCCCACCGGGAAACTCCGTGCAGAGCTTCCGACTACCATTCATATTTGTTGTATTCCCAGGAAAACCATGATGAAGAGGTCGCCGCTTAGAGTCAGTGAAGGACCGTTGCTTAGAGTCGGTGAAGGATAAGATACGTGGAGGGAGATGAATGGTCAATTGTTGAATGGACAATCGTTGAACAGATGACAATGTTTAATTGGTCGTGGATAGACGACGAAAATTCGAGAGTGAACTCCCCCTAAAAGAACGCCTTCGACGTAATCATCACTTTATCATATTAATTATTTTTTTCCAATTTTATTAAATATTATCAAACAAATAATATTATTAGATGTAAAAACAATATAACATTTTTTAAAAATTAAAAATTTAATTGAACTACAATCTTAAATTTTTATCATTAATATGAAAATTAACTTATTTATATAAAACTACACAAATTAATACTATTAATATGAAAAATAACTAATTAAAATTAATGTAAAAAATAACTTTTTAAAATTAATATGAAATGACATAAATTAATATTATTATGAAAAATAATTAATAAAAATTAATTAATAAACTATAATATAATAAAAAAACCTTAAAATTAAGTTGAAAAAAAATCACAATGAGACACCTCGGGGATAACCATCGCTATCATGGAGGAGAGGAAGGGGTTAACCCTTCACAAAGAAATGATATTTTTATTAATATAAAATTTTATGTACATTGAAAAAAAAAAATATAACGTTCTCAATCATAACAAACACAAAGATTCCAAAAAAAAAATACAAGAATTTGTATTTTAGTAAAATACAAATTCCAATTCAAGTAAAAGTAAAAGAATTTGTATTTTCATAAAATATATGAATGTATCATTTTAAATCCTTGTGTTCTCCCTGGTCTATGAAAAAAAAATCTCCCTATTACCAAAAAAAAATCCTACAAGTTAAATTGCCTTATAATATAATATTTAACAATAATATATTTCAATGAGAACTCACGGTACTCGATATCCCCTCGAAATATCTCTCTGCACTATACTTGTGATTTCTTTTAAAAAGAAATAATTAAAGAAGTGTGCAATTAAAAATAAATAACTACTCAACATAAAAAAAGATGTGTAATTAAATAAAAACTATGTAATTAATTAATATAAAAGGTTGTGTAATTAAATAAAAAAACCTTCGATGGACACTACATTAATCATCTACACTTTTAACTAAAATTGTGTATCAAAATGAAACTGGACATACCTTGCTTTCGCATTGCCTTTTATAATCAGGGGACATTGTCTTGACGTGGTGAACAGTGGTGGCAATGTTACCCACAAACACTTTCACGGAGATGAGAAGGTTGGCTCGTGATGAGAACCTCTTTCTCTTGGCCATGTAACCAAGAGCCACTACCCTGGCGTGGTAACCAGCTTCTAGTAGTTCCATATCGCTAGGTGCCCATGGACCTAATAGGTTGGCTCATGATGACTCCCTATCCTCTTACTAGGTCTTGTTTTATTATTTTTATTGGGTCCCTCTTGTTTCTTGCTGAGAATCTCTTTATTGCTTTCTCGAGGATCCTTGGGCAAAGAATCTCGAGATTTTATTTTTAGTATTTTATCTTTTGTGAGCTTGTTTTTACCTTCTAGGCTTTTAGCCCTTTCTTCCTACAAGGCAAGGTGCAAACCTTAAATGATTGGCCAACCCAATGCCCGAACAAATGTAATGGGATGGATGAACGGGAAGCAAGATGAAAAAGTGGTAATATGACGGGAGAGGACGATGACTTTTCATAAATCCCCCCCAGTGGCAACTCAAAAACAATGGGCACAGGCTTACTAGGGCATCCTGTCATTCCCCCTAGACATGGTCAAGTGGACAAGTATAATATCCAAGAATTTGTTAGAAACAAAAGGAATTAAATAAACATATTCAAAGGTTTTGAGAATCATAGTGACACATACCATGATACCCGGACGCATTACCTCATGGAGAAAGAACCATCTCTGATACAGGACCAAGCCGAAGGTGATGGAAGCCGAAGGTGATGGAAGCTTCTACTGCTGACAAAGTGGAGGTTCTCAAAGCGAGAAAAGATGGGCCCTCCAAGGCCATGCTCAAGTCGATCTGGCTCTCGGTACACCATGTCTAGGACTTGTGGGCCTCAAGACATGATCTCCTAGTTATTCCTAAAAGTGGGGGGTAACAATGGGCACATTTCCCAAGACAAAGTGGGCACAAATACCAAGGAAAATTTTATGTGTGAGTGTTGTTATCATTTGCTGCTACTGGAGGTCATACTGTACTGATCCGTACAATCTGTACAGCAAGGAGAGGGCATGATTTTCGAGGCAGCTTGTTGGCATGGAAATCGAGGTTGTTTAGAGTGTTTTTTTTTTGTTGTTGGGCTCTACTGGTCAGGCCGTACAACAGACTGTGGGCATGGTTTTCTATGCATTGTTCATGAGAGGGTCGTACAACTATACAGATTTGGCACGAATTTCAAGGAAGAAATTGTGGGGGATAGTTTTGGTGCTGTGAGGTATTGGAAATTATGAGTTTGTTNCTCTCTCTCTCTCTCTCTCTCTCTCTCGTTGGCTTTCCCCACATTGTGGTTTTCCCTGGCATTTGCCTAAATTTTTTACTTTTTTATGGGTTATTGAATATTGTTCATTGTGTTTATTTATGCTGTATATTTGCTTAGCAATGTGTATTTCTGTTTATGGAAATTTATGAATGTGGGTTATAGGCATATCAGAGTTCATGCAAGACAGTGATTCTAGGTTGCTAAGTGTATGATAGAATTGTTAGCTTGTTGATTTTGTCATTAAAATTTACATGGTATCGGAGCTAGGTTCTGAGTGACAGTGAACAGTGAGATTTGTTTGGGCAAGGTTGAAGAGGGAAAATTTGTGATTGTTTTCCTTGAGTTGTGACAGGGAATATGGATGCATGTATTAGATTTAAGGATCGGTTGAATGGTGTTTCCAACTATTTGCAGTGGAAGGTACGGATGTCATTTGTTCTCAAGGAAAACAAGATTTGGACCTATGCCAGTTCTGTTGGTGTGGCTCCCACAATAGATCATGTTGCTTTGGACTTGCATGAGATCAAGGAGGCCAAGGTTCAAAGGATTTTGGATGGGATAAACGATCACCTTATCCCACACTTGGCTGAGAAGAAGACAACCAAGGAGATGTGGGATGCACTTAAGAACTTATTTGAGGCGAAGAATGAGAACCAGAAGATGGCCTTGAAGGATAAGTTGCATGATACCAATATGGGGAAGGAGGAGAGTGTTTCTTCTTATCTTACCCGGGTAGCTCAAGTGAAAGATGAGTTGGTTGTTGTTGGAGAGGTCATATCGAACTCGGAGTTGGTGAGGATAGTCTTGAAAGGCTTCACAAAAAAATGAGAAATCTTTGTGAAGTATGGTGGGTTGTGAGCATATTCCAGATTGGAGCACACTGTAGGATGATTTCACTCAGGAGGAGATCTAGGAAGGATCTCAGAGTAGTGGGCAGAAGACAGATGGATTTGATGAGAATGTTGTTCTTGCTACAAAGAGCAAGAAGAAAGGAAGTTCCGGGAGGGACTTGAGTAAAGTCAAATGTTATTTTTGTAACCAGTTGGGGCACCTTGCTTCTCATTGTCCTGAGAGGAAGAAGAAGAAGGAACCAGAGGGGCCTAAGACGGCTGCTACAGCAACCATGGAGAAATTTTCTTCCAAGTTTGAAAGGGAATTTTCTTTGGTTACCCTAGTTTCCAGTGTCGATAAAGGAGGATTTGGAGGTGATATCAAATGGGTTGTGGATAGTGGAGCCACTTGCCACATGACGAGAATCTGGCACGTATTCCTTAATATCACAGAGACAAGTCCTGAGCAACAGGTGGTAAATGAAGGTGGTATGGCACGAGATATACGTGGAGATGGAAGGGTTAGATTCCAACTCGAGTATGGAGGATTCCTAGAGCTTGATGGAGTTCTCTTTGTTCTAGGTTTGAGGGTTAACTTCCTCTGAGTCTCAACCTTGGAGGATTAGGATATTGTACATTGTTCAAGAGGGAACATGTCTTTATCTACAGGGAGGGAGTGGACTCAGTGGAACTGCAGCTGATCGGTGATCGGGTGAACAGGTTGTATATGTTGCGAGGACAACCTTCAGTGTATGATTCAGCGTCGGATGAGGAGCATGAGGAGGCTCCTGAAACTGCGGTGGTACCAATGATTTTGTCTTGCATTCCGAGAGAAGAGGGCGAGTCTCTTTTGAGCACTAGCAGGAGGCTCAGCCAATGTGGGTGAACCAATGCTCAACATGAAGTGGTTTCTCCAAGGAGCTCAGGGTTCCGGGTAGCTTCAAGGAGAAGATATTCTAGTTCGAGTTTTGTGCAGGTGTTGAGGATAACTCCAGATTTAGAGGGAGCTCCTACAGAGCACAGTATAATGGAACCAGATGATGGAGATGGTAGTGAGTGCATCCCTCGCTAAGAGGGAGTGTTAGGTTTTTAGCACAAGAAGTACTCTGCATGTTTTGTCTTGTATGCGGATGTAACCTTATGTTTACACTACTAGGCACTTAACTTTGTAATGGATTTTTATAATGTTGTAAAGTGGTTCTTTTGTTAAAGTGACTTTTTAATAAAGTGTACCTTGTAATTTTAAAGTGACTTTATTTCACAAAGTGCACTTATGTAATAAAGTGAAATTACTTTAATATTTTAAGTGATTCATTTTTTAGGGAATGAATCATGACCCTTGATCTTGCAAAAGACAAGATTACATCTTGGCCTTTGGATTTAGGGTTGGAAGGTGAAAAAACACTTTGGAGGGGAAAGATCATTTTCAAATTTATAAAAGAATGCATTGGGTAGTGTGGNCACAAGTGAAGGAAATTGAGAGATATTTTTCGAGAGAGCTTGAGAGAGGAAAGTGAGCAGCTTGGTGGGCACATTTTCCAAGACAAATTGGCCACAAATCCCAAGGGAAATTTTCTGTGTGAGTGTTGTTATCATTTTTTGTTGCTAGAGGTCGTACTGTACAAATCTGTACAGTCCGTACAGCAAGGAGAGAGGGCATGATTTTCAAGGCAGCATGTTGGCACAAAAATTGAGGCTATTTAGAGTGTTTTCTTGTTGTTGTTGGGCCATACTATTCAGGTCGTACATCAGACTATGGACACAATTTTCTAGGCACTGTTCTTGAAAGGGCCATACAAATGTACGGATTTGACACGAATTTCAAGGAAGAAATTGCAGGTGATAGTTTTGGTGTTGTGAGGTATTTTCTCTTGGATGGAAATTGTAATATGTAATTTCGTGAAGCTGAATAATAAAATCTCTCTCTCTCTCTCTCTTTCTCTCTCTCTCTCTCTCTCTCTCTCTCTCTCTCTCTCTCGTTGGGTTTCCCTACATTGGGGTTTTCCCCAACATTTGCCTAAATTTCTGAGTTTTTTATGGGTTATTGAATGATGTTCATTGTGTTTATTTTCGCTGCATATTTTCTTAGCAATGTGTATTTCTGCTTATGGGAATTTCTAAATGTGGGTTATATACATATCGGAGTTCATGGAAGACAATTATTTCTAGGTTGCTAAGTGTATGACATAATTGTTAGCTTGTTGATTTTTTCATTAAAATTTACACCTATTAGGTCCATGGGCATGTAGTGGTATGACACTACTATTCATATAGTCACCACTCCAGGGTAGTGGCTCTTGGTAGCATAACCAAGAGAAAGGGGGTCTCATCACGAGCCAGCCTTCTCATCTCCATAAAATGCTTGTAGGTAACGCTGTCACCACTGGTCACCACACTAGGGCAGTGTCCCCATCTATTCTCTTGAAAGAAAAAACAATAACATAAAAGTAAAAAGGCATTGAATGGGCTAGGAAACAATTGCATCCATGACAAGGTGCAGCTCACCCTCTATAGAGGCACCCATAGGTAAGATCTACATTTCCCTGTTATCACTGCACCCCTTAACCAAACATCCCCTACACCATCTCATCCACTTACATGACCTGGAGTGGTCTTCACCTGGAAACACCCCACACTCCAGTGGCCTTAGTCCAGTGCACCTCTTGGCACTCTCAGAAGGAAAAAAACATCAAGGTTGATATTTTGGGTCAAAATCAAAGTTTGACCAGTTATCAGTAAACATAAATCATGAATGAAAATACGGATCATCTACACTATTCAGCGCTCAAATGAACTCTTGAAGATGACATGTGGATAATTAACAGTTGATATTCCAGGAATATGACAGTAGACCAGGCCATACTCTCTAATCTAAACAAAAAGAATACATCCTACAAGGTAGAACTTGGAGATAAGAACACCTATCCAGTCGAAGCAATTGGTCAAGCCTCCATCAAATTGAAAACATGTAACAATGTTCATTTGAGCAATGTCTTATATGTACCCGATTTAGAAAAGAATATTGTGTCCATATCTTGCCTAAAAGACAAAGAAAACAAAATAGCCTTTGTAGATGGAAAAGTATTATCTTGGTCTAGAGACTCCAACATAGAGAATGTTAGAGTTATTGGAACCAGTGAAGGAAGACTATACAAACTACTAGAACAAAATGATGAAGCTCTTGTACATGATGAAGTCAATCTCAGTGAACTTTGGCATATAAGGAATGCTTATATCAACTATCAAGCATTACCCTTCCTCAAAAAGATGGTTGAAGGAATACCAGAACTACAATCTACACATAAAGGAATTTGCAAAGGATGTGCTCTTGGTAAGAATGTTAATAAATCATTCTCAAGCAACAATAATAGATCTAAGGAAATCCTATATCTAATACATTCAAATGTTTGTGATATGATGCCAGTCAAATCTCTATGAGGTTCTCTTTACTATGTAATATTCATATACGATTACTCAAGAAATACTTGGTTATATCTCTTGAAGACAAAAGAAAAGTTTTCAACAAGTTTCAAGAATTCAAGGCAGAGATAAAGAACGCCACAAACAAGAAAATCAAGGCATTGAGAACAGATAATGGAGGAGAATACACATCCAAGGAATTTGTTCCATTTTGCAAATCGACCGGGGTTAGGAGGGAGATAATTGTTCCTCATAATCCTCAACAAAATGGTGTAACAGAAAAGAAGAACAGATCTATTGAAAAAACTGTGAAGTCACTAATGAACGATTAAGGTTTGTCTATGTATTTGTGGGGAGAAGCAGCCATGATGGCAATATATGTTCAGAACAGAAATCTCCACTGCATATTGAAGGATATAACTCCTGAAGAAACCTTCCCGGGAAAGAAAACTAATGTGGAACACTTAAGAATCTTTGGATGCCCTGTTTACATTCACATCCCCATAACAACATAAGGTTGAAGTCAGCATAGACATAACCTTCAATGAAAAAATGGCTTTCAAGAAATCAATAGAAGAAACTATAGAAGAAGAAAAGTATGAAGAGCCTAAAGAAGAAAGCACATGTCTCCCAGAAAGTCAGAATGAAGAAACATAACAACTTGATCATCTGATGCAACAATGTGAGCCTATTGAATCAGTCATTGTACCAAAAACCAAGAAACATCCCGTTTGTCTTGAAGCTATTATACAAGAAGCAGAAATATTCAAAGCCTCAAGTGGCACCTTCAGAAAAAAGAAAAAAACCCAAAAGATTCTCCAACTATGCAACATGTATGACAAAGCTTTTAAATGAAGAACCCACCACATTTGAAGAGGCATCTCAGAAGAAACAATGGAGAGAAGTCATGACAAAAGAACACCAGTCCATCATGAAAATTAATGTATGGGAAATTCTACCTAGACCCAAAGAAAAATTAGTAGTAACTTCAAAATGGGTCTATAAGATCAAACATGCAGCATACAGAAGCGTGGAAAAATACAAAACAAGGTTTGTAGCTAAAGGGTTCTCCCAGAAGAAGGGAGAAGACTGTGACGAGACATTTGCTCTTGTTTCCAGATATACTTCTATTACAGCCATTATGTCTCTTTTTGCTTCCATGCGATGGAGTTTACATCGGATGGATGTAAAGAAAGTTTTTCTCAATGGAGGAATCGAAGAAAAAGTATACATTGAACAACCTCAAGGATTTGAAGTACACTCCAGATACACTCATGTTTGCATATTAAAGAAAGCCTTGTATGGACTCAAGCAAGATCCAAGAGCTTGGTATGTCAGAATAAACAACTACTTAATAAGACATGGTTTCTCCAAGAGTCATGCAGATCCAAATCTCTACTACAAAGTCATGAACAATGCACCTGTAATTCCACTATTATATGTCAATGATTTAATGTTGATAGGAGAAGAGTCTCTCATCACCCAGTGTAAGAAGGAACTAGCTTCTGAGTTCGATATGAAAGACCTCGGTCTCATGCATTATTACTTGGGACTAGAAGTATGTTAGAAGCGTGGTAAAGTATTCCTTGGATAAGGAAAGTATGTAGTGAAGATTCTTCAGAAGTTTGGAATGATGGACTGCAAATCCATGGACACTCCTATGACCACAGATATAAGAAAAGTAAGAGACTCAGATTCGGATCCAGTAGACCCATCCCTATTGTTGAGATTTGGGTACCTTGGAAAGTGGTCCCCATGTGCTTATGAGTCTCTAAGCACAAAGGGGGAAGACTATTACCCTCATACTTTACTTTATGATTCTAATTTCACTTTGACTTAGG